>JAPZAG010001970.1:0-23281 GCA_027475135.1 Bactrocera correcta
CAAATCTGTTGAAGTTAATGGAATTCGGGGAAGTAGGCATTCCTCTCCCTTGAAGGGGCCACTATTACATTGTCCATTAGTTTGGTCACAATCAGTCGAGTACCATTGCACAGTTTGGGAGCATGAAGATTCCGTAGCATAATAACTACAGACCCAACTTTGAGACGCAAATTATGAGGCGGCATTCCAGGCGGCATCAAAGAGTTTAAGAACTCCACTGGGTAATTTATTACCTCGTCTTCATTTTCAACGCAATCGATTGATTTATATGACCGCAGATCTCCAGGAATTTGATTTTGAATCTTCCAATTCAAGTCGTTGACATCCATATTTTTTGCTGCTAAAATTGCGCGCGCGCATAACCAACCGCAGTTACTATAATTTTGAGCAATATTTGGATATACACTACTGATTAGTTCATATTTATTAGATGTGAATTGGCAAATCGTAGTTGGAATCGATATTAATCCACTGCAAGGATCTATCGGAACTTGTCCATTTCCGATTCGCAGCAGCTCTTTTGAATAAACCTCCGCTCCGTTCTATCGTTTTGCAGCAAAACTCGCATATTCATGGTCAATGAAATGCTTTTAACAAACTCCCACAAATGCGATGACTTCAGACATGCGTTTAGCTCATCCGCCGCTCTTGATTTTTTAATCACGGGAAGTGTTCGTCTAAAGTCGCCCGACAGCAATATCATCACTCCTCCAAAACAACGATTATTGTTACGCAAATCTCTCAGTGTTCGGTCGAGTGCTTCTAATGATCGTTTGTGGGCCATTGTGCATTCATCCCATATGATTAACTAAAATTTTTTTTAAAACTTGTGCCATTGCTGATTGCTTTGAAATATTGCAAACAGGACTTTCGTGTATTTGCAAGTTTAATGGAAGCTTTAATGCTGAATGTACCGTTTTTCCACCTTCAAACAGTGTTGCAGCAATCCCGGTAGATGCAAGAGCTAATGCAATACCACCTTGACCACGTATTGCTGCTAGTATTAAAGACAATAGGAACGTTTTGCCAGTCCCGCCAGGCGCATGGAGGAAAAATATGCCACCGTTTCCACTATCTACAGCATTTATTAGCTGATTTTATGCACTGCTTTGCTGTTCATTCAACAGTGGAACATTTGTTTGTACTTGTTGTTGCAAGTGAGTTATATCGTAAGCACGCTTGCGTTGCAATTCGCGACTCACTAAATCCCTTGTTTGACGACTTGGTGCCGGCATATGAACTTCAATCAATAGTTTTCCACTTATAAGTAAACATAAATCTTCAATAAGGACTAATGCTTCATTGTAGATGCAGCGTTCATTTGTAAGTGGACATTTCTCGTCGCTAATCGCAGGCGATGCAAAATATCTTCTGCCATGTCATCTTGTACGTATCCCATAATAGACGCGGGTTTGAAGGCTGACATGTCGAAATTATAATAGCGAAAAGTGTACGAACTGCAGTGGCTGGTGAAGAAGCTATTGCATCCGCTAGCGTTTGATTCCAGTGACTTTCGTGTTCAAGCAATTGCAATTGTTGACATGCTTCTCGAAATGTTGCACAAATGGTACCATCTACAGTCCTCAATGATTCAAATGAAGTTAAACCGCGTACATTAATCAAAAGCAAACGTAGGTAAAAGCAATCATCGTTCTTTGGATGGATTGTGTAAATTCTTCCCAATGCATCAGTTGAAAAAACACCTAGATAACCATCTACCGGATGGCCGTTCTTCCTGCGCAACCATTTCTTCGACGATGCATTCCATGTATAATACCGAGGCATCTCCGAGTAAAGCAATGTTCTCGCGAACGGATCACTGGCGCAAGTTGCAAAGAAACTTGTTAAAGTGGTTGCTGGTGGTATTTCCGTTCGAAGTACTATGTTCTCTGCGTTGAAATAAACTCGCTGGCCATTCTCCAAATGAGCTGCCAGATGCATAACAGTAGGATGGCGTTCATAAATTGCAAATGAAAATATTCTCCAGATTGCTTCATGCAGTTCACATACATATCTGCCCATTTGAAATTTGCTAATTTCATCTCGTTCAACGCCAATATCTTTTGGTGACATATTTGCAAACTTAATTGATTTTATTGAACTGCAATACTCAACATTTATATGTGTTTTGAATGCCTTAGACAAAATTGGCGAATATGGAACGATCCATATGTTCTTTCCTTTCGATTGAGTGATGAATGTTCTGCTATTGTCAGCGGGTGAGCGACGCCGATAGAGAGGGTATCCGTCGTTTCCAGTTTGAGTTTCCGAAATAAAAGCCCGGGGATAGCGTTTTTTGCATTTACTGTCCGACATACAAACCGAAGATGGATCGTGTTCTCCGCATGGCCCATGAACCATATTGGCCATCACCACTTCTTGCAACTCTGGATCTTTTTCAACATCAGGAATTGCGGCGGAAATGATGTCATCAATTTGGTCAGGTGTAATTTTCTCCACCATCCAAAGAAGAATGTGTGCGTGGGGCAAACCTCTCTTCTGCCACTCCACTGAGTACATCCAGCATCGAACAGTGCCATATACATGTTATTTCGTAATAAAGTCCATCAAACATCTGAGTTTTTGTTTGAACAAATCCGGTCGTCCATAATTGCGCACGTAAGTCATCGCATTCTGGGAGTACTCATGCATTTGTCTAGGACTACCAACGTATGTCGATGGCAAAATATAGAGTCGACCAATATTTGTAATATCCGCTTCACCATTCATTGCATCAATTAAGTGAATATACTCCTCAGATCGCAACTTCGACTGATTGTATCGCATGTAATTAAGTCGTTCTGTCTCAACTTTAACGTACATGTCAACTGCATACTGTTGAAATAACCGTCCATATCTCAGTAAGTGGTTGTCATAGTTTTGGCGAATCATCATTCGATATGCGTAAAACTTCATTGAACTGACTTTTTTATTTGTCTTGACACCTAAAAGCTTAAATTACCTATATGAAGTGGCAAACAAAATTTTTTTTTTACTAACCATTCACCGGATTTATCATCTTATATCCTAAACGATATCCGTCTTCACCACGGCAGAACATGAGCGGATATTGCATTGCGTCGTAAGACCGATGGGTCTCACTTATCCGTTTTAGTGCGTTTTGATTTCTACGTTTGATAACAATATCACGCGACTGCAAATTTTCTCCAACAACAACAACTGATATTTCGCTAACTGTAGGTGCATTATATTGTCTTTCATGTGTCCCTGTTGGTCTTTTGTCCGCTTGTATGATTTATACTATGATCATCTGTTGGCATACGTTCCAACGAAATCGTAAACAGTTTAATGAGGCCACTGTGTGCGTGTAACATTTGCTGCAATTGTTCGATTATTTCTCTTTTCGCTGTATTGAAGATAGCACAACGCCGATTTACTTCATCATGTAAATCTCCCAGAAAGTAAATTTGGAGATATTTGTGTTCTTGATTTGGATGCGGCATCTGGATGGCAACTTAACATTTCCCCCGGCGCAACATAACCCTGGCGGTTCATTTTTAAATTTGACTGCATTGCAATAACTACTGACATCTGAACGATTTGAACAGATGCGCTATATTGAATGTTTGGATCATGTCGAAAACCTGCCCGTTCAATGTTCACAAAAGAAAGATGTTGCCGCTGTTGTCGTCGGATAATCGCATGTTGTGATCTTACTTACTTCATCACTTTGGCGAGCACGAACTTCCCTTCTTCTCGATCGTTGTTGTTGATTGTGAACTTCCCTTTTTCTCAATCGTTCTTGCTGATTGTATGTTTGGTTGACATCTTCTAACTGGTGCGTGCTATTCTCCAGCAGTGTATTTCGTGGTGATACCCTCTCAATAACACTTTCCCTTTGACGTGCTCTGCTATTTCGTGTTCTCCTTGCGGCCTGGGAACTCCGAGAAGTGTTACCATACGTACTGATTCTTGTCATCGTAACAAATATCTAATTGGAAATGATCAGTCATTTGCATAAAGTTCATATAAGGTTTTACGGACCAATAACTTACCTTTTAAACTCCAAAAATGAATGAATTAAACTAAGGAAGCAGATCAACTGAATGATAAATTCCAATGTACATAAATCGGTATTCGCCAACACGCTAAATCATTTTCACTAAATAACTCACTTTTTAAAACAAAATATATCAATATATAAGTAAAGCAAGGCGCATTTTTATTACCCTCTAAATTTTGCGTGTTCGATTGCAAAGTAAAATTGACGTTTAATTTAATTTGTGATTGTTTTACGATATAACCGCTACTGTCACCGATAAATAAACAAAAATAGCAAGAAACAACCAAAATGTCGTGCTAGGTGGAAAATGAGATAAAAATATGGTGGATTAACAACCAAAATAATTAAAGATTGTATGGGAGGTACCACGCCCCCTTTTTCGATAACGCCAACTTTATGGGTGAGAATGGAGTTGTTTCCTATAGCTCTATACCAATTTTCATGTTCCTACCTTAAACACTTTTGAAGATATTCACCTTGAAAAATTCAGTTTGTATTGGAGGTGTCACGCCCCTTTTCCGATTACCCCTTCTTTTATGTGTAAGAAGGCTTTTGATACCATATAGGTCTATACCAATTTTCAGGTCCTTACCTTGAACCCTTTCACACATATTCTGCTTAAAAATTTAGTTTGTACGGGAGGTACCACGCCCCCTTATTCGATAGCCCCCGGTTTTATAGGTGAGAGTGGTGTTGTTATCCTGTAGCTCTGTACCAATTTTCATGTTCCTACCTTAAACACTTCTGAAGATATTCGACTTGAAAAATTCAATTTGTATGGGAGGTGCCACGCCTCTTTAATATTCTGATTTTAAGACATAACCTGCGCGTGGCAATAACAAACAAATCCCCCAAAGGAAGCATTTCGTTTGATTCAGCCGTTTTCGAGTTTTAGCGTTACAACTACACCATTTCATTTTTATATATATAGATATTATTATTAATTATTCATAATAAACCCGGAATACGAGGATTGCAGTACACACATTCATATCCATCTTTCATTTAATATTATAAATCAATATTATATTATAAATGTGATAGAAAGTATGCATGCATTCACAATCCCAAAAAAAAAAAAATCGTGTTCACCTTTATTCGTTAATGAATTTTTCACTATATTGAATTATTTATTATATATTCACCCAATATGCAAAATAACGTATGATCAAAAAATTTTAAATTGAGTGTTTCCTTAATTTCAATCCACCACTTCAAGTTACATACATATATTTTTGAGTGCATATATCCAACATTTTAAGGTTCTGTCATCTGATATAATCCAGTTATAACCAATATTTAAATTTAATTTCACTAGTCTTATATATCGTCACCTGAAATGCAAAATAACGTATCATCAAAAAATTCGAAATTGAGTGTCTTATTGATTACGCTTCACCACTTCAAATTACAAAGATAGTATTACATATGTTCAACATTTTCAGGTTCTGCACTCAGATATAAACCAGTTTTAACCGATATTAAATTTTTTTTTCACTCATGTTCTATTTTATTGCGTGTTTCATTTATGCCACTTTAAATTTCCGGAAATGTTGCTACGTTATTTTGCATTTCAGGTGACGATATACAAATAAAAAGTTATTTTGGTATGTCCAACTTATGTATGGTAACGTCCAAAACGCAGCACGGAATAATGTAAAAATTTGCACAATTACTTTTTAAATCCGTCGATTGTGCAATACCATTTGGTAATTACATATGTATATGTACATATAAATAAGAAAATAAAATTAAATATTCTACTTACATGGGCATTTCTCGCTCCCCAGGAAATTTGTGCAGCGGTAACGAGTCTTCACACTCTAATACACATTTGCGAGGCATTTTCTTTCTGTAAAAAATTTTCAATTAGTAATTGGCTATAATTTAACTTATAGCATACAAACCTGTCGATCGATCTGAACGGGAACGGGATAGGATAGGATTTATCTGTGAAAATAATAATAAAGTAATAATTATATTCAAAACTTAAATAACTTACTTTTAAAATGTCCGTCCGTCAGTTTGAATATTTTCAAATATAATGCCAGTATTGCTATTGAGCATGGCAAAATAGTGTTGCGTAAGCTAATTTAAACTCTTTTTTACTACTGAATAGATATTGCTAATTCAAAAAATAATTTCTTTAAGAATCCTGTTTATTTAAAAATTAGCTTAGAACTAAAAAATATTGTGGTAAATCTTTAGGATAATCAAACACTCCATTTGGGACCGAGTAGGATCCCTGATCGCCGGCATATAGTTAAATTCTGACATATAAAACGTGTATGTAGTTTGTGATTACAAAAATGTAAGTATACTTAAAATTCAGAAAACATGACTATTATAATTATCTCTTGATTTATCTTACAGTATCAAATTGTGTTTTACTGTTCAGACGAATTATTATGATATGTAATACCAAATTTTTCCACAATAGTTATCTCTTTTGGTACATTCATTATCAAAAATAATTTTCAATTTGTCCATGAATAAGTTAACTACAAGGCTTTAAAATAGCATATTTATTTATATCAAGAAGATATAAGTAAATCTTTTGATAACAGCATTAAACTTCACTCTATAACAGAAATTAAAAAAAAAAATTTATACTTGTACAAATATAGTACTATAAATTTATAATTTAATATTTTAGCATTTTGCTTTCTGCAACCCGTTTTGACCTCTCGCCACCCCTATTCACCAGAGGTGGCCATGATATTTTTATACTGAACGTACACTTGGGGGGTAGCTTAAGGACTGTGAATGGCTCTTTTTCTATGGTGAATGAGACTTACCCTACTCCTCTATACAATGAGTTATATATAGAATATGCATATGTAAATAAAATTGTTTGGATTTTCCCTGGCTTTAATTTTTGTAGGTTGCAAGATTATAAATATTCGGTTGCACCCGAACATAAGTAGCTCTTTCCCTCTTGTACTTCGTTCAGTTTCTATATGGGCCCACCAACGCTCTATCGGAGTAAGATCCGGACTTTGCGTTGGGTGCGGTAACACTTATTTGACATTATAAAGTAGCCACTCCTTGCCGACCATCGCTGAGTGGTTAAGATAGTTATCGTACACCATATAAAAACAACGTAGTAATCCAATTTCGTTACAATCTCGGGCAAGTGTTGTTTCAAAATATCTAAATTCCGTAATGTAATCACGGTTTCATTCAACACACACAAAGTTTCTGGCTCTTTAGCTCACGACTTCCGGTCTTTGACCAAGTATCCTCTGCGTAGCCTAATAACATCAGTTTGAAGACGGAACATTCCTTCTGCAGGGTTGTGCGCTAGGTTTGGGACCCGCCACGTAAAAAACGCACCCAATGAAAAGAAACAACCACTCTGGAATGAGTGACCCCCCTTTTGATGACGACCATGGTAAATGAATTAAGGACTATGATTTGAGGGCATGCACCTGGAATGTCCGGTCCCTTAATTGGGAAGGTGCCGCTGCCCAGCTTGTTGATGTCGGGACAAAGCTGAGACGAGTAGGTTCTTGTGTCAGTGGCCATATAAAGGAGCGCAAATTTGGTGTGTGATTCGTGGTGGGAGAGGTACTCCATTGCCGAGTACTATCATTCCCTCCGGTGGATGAACGTCTAGACACAATCCCTATCAAAGCGAAGTTCTTCAACATATGGCTGATCGGCGCCCAGGGCCCCGACGGAAGATAAGGAAGATGTGACGAAAGATGCCTTCTATGAGCGCTTGGAGCGCATCTATGAGAGCTACCCCCGCCACGATGTCAAAATCGTGCTTGCCGACTTTAAAGGCAGGGTGGGCAACGAAGACATCTTTGGCACTAAGGTGGGTAAATTCAGCCTCCACGACGAAACATCCCCAATTGGGTTGAGACTGATCGACTTCGCCGAGGCCCGAAAATGGATATTTGTGGTACTAGATTCCAGCACAAGAAAATACTTCAAGCTACCTGGCTGTCTCCGGATAAAAAAAACTATCAACCAGGTCGATCATGATGCGATAGACGGAAGACACGTCTCCAGTGTTTTAGATGTGCGTGCGCTCCGAGGTCCTAACATCGACTCGGACCACTATCTTGTTGCAGCCAAGATTCGAACTTGCCCCTGTGTAGCTAAAAACGCACGACAGCAAACACAAGGAAGGTCCGACGTCGAGAAGCTGCAATTACAACACACATCTGAACGTTTTTCTACTCGGTTTGCACTCCTGCTCTCTGAGAGCACTCGTCAACAACTCGGTGTAAGGGAACTGTGGGACGGCATTTCAAACTCCTTACGTATAGCTGCAACCGAAACCATTGGTTGCCTACCTCGCAATGTTACGATCGACCACAACACGTACCGAGAGTTTAAGAGTGAAGCGAGACGCATTTGCAGACAAAATAAGAAAGAGGCCGAAATACGTGAATGCCAAGAGCTTGATAAGCTGGCCCACGGGGGAATGCTCGAAATTTCTACGAAAAGATGCGGCGACTTACAGAAGGTTTCAAGACCGGAGCATACTCTTGTAGAACCCCCAAAGGTGATCTAGTCACCGATGCCCAGAGCATACTTAAATTATGGAGGGAACACTTCTCCAGCCTGCTATATGGCAGTGAACGCACAACACCAGGAGAAAGCGAACCCGATACCCCAATCGATGAAGATGGAGCAGACGTTCCATTGACCGACCATGAAGAAATTCGAGTATCAATTCCCCGCCTGAAGAACAACAAAGCGGCAAGGGCCGATGGATTGCCGGCCGAGCTATTCAAACACGGCGGCGAAGAGCTGATAATGTGCATGCATCAGCTTCTTTGCAAAATATGGTCAGACGAAAGTATGCCCAACGATTTGGGAAATTTTAAATGTGCTATGCCCAATCCATAAAAAAGGAGACCCCACAATCTGCGCCAACTATCGTGGGATAAGCCTCCTAAACATCGCGTTCAAGGTTCTATCGAGCGTATTGTGTAAAAAATTAAAGCCCACCGTCAACAAACTGATTGGACCTTATCAGTGTGGCTTCAGACCTGGTAAATCAACAACCGACCAGATATTCACCATGCGCCAAATCTTGGAAAAGACCTGTGGAAGGAGAATCCACAAAACCTCTTCGTCGATTTCAAAGCTGCTTTCGACAGCACGAAAAGGATTTGCCTGTATGCCGTGATGTCTGAATTTGGTATCCCCGCAAAACTAATAAGGCTTCACTTAACTAGAAAAGTGAACATACGATGACAATTTTTCGATTTTCTAACAAAATAATTCAAAGGTTAATTTTTTTATGCAGTTTTATTAAATTCATTATTTAAAAGTTGGAAAAAGTAAACATAACAATTCGTTGAAAGTAAAACGATAAACAAAAGCAAAAATTCAAAATTCATTAAAAGGAATTGTGACATAAGTGTAGATACGGTTTTTCCTTTTCTTAATCTGTTTCTTCCAATGATTAATTTGCCTTTGCATCCTCAAATCCGGTTTAGGTGGGCGACCAGGGCGAGGCTTATTTTCATAGCTACCTGTCTCGTTGAAATTATTAACTATCCCCTGAACTATTGCTTTTGATAAATTTGTAATTTTTCCAATTTCCCCAAGGGATTTTTCTTCGCTTTTGAATTTCATTACGACTTTTCGTAGATCTGACGATGTTTCTTTTCTTTTTAACATTTTGCAACTATGTATACATATACTAAAGATAATATTTTCACGGCCGCAATTACAAAATAACTGAGCACGCAAACCCAAAAAAATTCATAAACAAAAAACAAAATCAATTACATAATGGTAAATTAAACATCAGTAAAGCGTATGTCCCCATAAACTCAATGACTGGTTGCATTTATCGCTGTTGCAAATGCTACTTTATATTATGTGTTATAATATGAAGCTAAGAATTTGACTTCCAGCTGAATATATATTACTCTGACTTAGACCATGCTGACAGATTAAACAATATCTTTAATGTCAGACACAGTACATATGGGTTTTAGTCGCCTCTGACGACAGGCATGCCTCATAATTCCCGTCCTGCTATATGGTGCAAAATTGATGAGTCGACGTTGCGAGTTGTCAAGAAAAAAGTTCTGCGAAAGATTTATGGTCCTTTGCGCATTGGCCACGGCGAATATCGCATTCGACGGAACGATGAGCTGTACAAGATATACGACGATATTGACATAGTTCAGCGAATTAAAGGACAGCAGCTACGCTGACTAGGTCATGTTGTCCGAATGGACGAAAGCACTCCAGCTCTGAAAGTATTCGACGCAGTACCCGCCGGGGGAAGCAGAGGAAGAGGTAGACCTCCACTCCGTTGGAAGGACCAAGTGGAGAAGGTCTTGCCCTCGCTTGGGATATCCAATTGGCGCGGCGTAGCGAAAAGAAGAAACGACTGGCGCGCTGGTTAACTTGGCTATAATCGCGTAAGCAGTGTCTACGCCAGTAAAGAAGAAGCAGAAAAGCCGCACCTCGAAGAAAATTTCGCACTGTTTGTGGTTGCACGCTAACAATATTACCTGCTTTCAAATGCTTACGATATCCACGGCTGATATTTTTGAATTTTTTTACCAATTGCGGTCGGTGACAATTTTTGTTATATTGAACATGGTAGATTTCGTATTTATCAACAATTTCCGCAATTTTTTTAATTGTAAAATGCTCATCTTAATATTTTATTATTAGCTTCTTTAAATCAAAAATTTATTTGTTTAGAACTAATTTTTCACTAACCGCTCTGAACAATTTACAGTCAACAACTGATTATGGTCACTTATGGAGTTATTTTTAATTCTATAACAACTCTGTACGTATAAGATACTATGTGTATTTTTGGTCGGCATTCTGTTGGAAATTCATTTTGCTTCTATTAACAGCCGATTTAAGCAAACTTAAAATTTAAGTTACATTGTTAAAATATTCAGATTCGTGTGTTTATTCATTTTTGAAATGTATACAAAAAAAAATAAATAAATCCCCAAACATTCCCTATGTGTTGAATAGTGCTGGGTTTCATAGACGAATCGCACGTCCTAAGCCATAAATAAGTAAAATTAATAAAAAGAAGAGGTCGACGTTTACTAAAATATATTTAGACAAACCGTATTGGTTTTGAGAAAATATTAGGGGTATTCTCTTGCTCTTTCAAGATTGCAGATTGCAAAAATACTGTACCGAAATATACAAGGGCCATTGCAGAATCTAGTAATACATATGTATGTATATGAACGGTTGATTCGGTCAATTTATTGTGAATGACTATTATGCATGGCTATTGTGAATTGGCGCACCTTCTGCATACGTTTTTAACAAAAAAAAAAAATGTAACAAATCTTTATAATTTAAATAAAAATTATAAAATCTATTTAAAACTTACCTTCCTCAACAATTTAACGACGTAATATGTCTTTATGTAAAATGACAGCTAAAACAGGGTTGCAATTGTATTTTTACTGACATTGCACGCAAATATACATGGGTTTTGGTCTGACATATTTAGCAGCCATTGCAAATAATTTTCTGTGTGTGTTTGTTGTTGTGACGGTGCACCTAGAGGAAATATATTCAATTCTTGCACCGTGCAAGAGTTTTGTAAAAGCAAGAGAATACCCCTATTGTGTTCACCAACGAATCAAACTTTAATATGTTTGGTCCGAATGAATGCGAAAAGTGTGGAGAAAGCTTGATGAATAGTCGCAAGAAAAAAATGTATTGCCAACGATAAAACGCGGGGTAATATTATGGTTTGGGGGTGTACGAGGTGTGTTCAAAAAGTATCGTGAATCGTAACTGACAGTTTTCTTCGATTGCAGGGGCGTGGTGCATCATTAGTTCTTGCCACAGGGAAGAACTGTCAATAAGGAATATTACCTGCAAGTTATGCGCAATTTGCGTGAAGCAATCCGCCAGAAACGCCCGGATTTGTGGAAGAACAAAAATTGGCTTTTGCACCACGATAACGCCTCTGCTTATACACATCGTAGCTTGTCGCGACTTTTTGGCCAAAAACAACAAACCAATGATGCCGCAGCCATCGTATTCCCCAGATCTGCCCCCCTGTGACTTTTTCTTGTTCCCTAAACTGAAGAGGCCCATGAAAGGATGACGTTACGCTTCTCTTGACGAGATAAAGACGGCATCGAAGGAGGAGCTGTAGAAGATAAAAAAAATGATTTTTTGAAGTGCTTCGAAGATTGGAAAAACCGTTGGCACAAGTGTATAATATCTCTTGGGGATTACTTTGAAGGGGACAAAAGAGATATTCAAGAATAAATAAATAATTTTTGAAAAAACACAAAATTCGCGATACTTTTTGAACACACCTCGTATGATAGCGTCTGGAGTTGACATTTGGACTTTATTTAAAAAAAATAAATAAATAATTTAATGAGCACACGTTCTTTTTATTCTGACTTGCGAAAAATGAATGCCGGATGTTTTTTTTTGACAAGATGGTTGCCGGCTCTTTTTGACAGACCACCGGTTACTTCATATACATACAATTCATTTCTATTATACAATGGGTGGTTCAGATAACTTATAATTAACTTAATGTTTACATCTCGACCAACCTGACAAATTTTTGATTGGCCTCAATCAATAGTCTAGAAATAATTTATGAAGCAGTGGGGCCTATGCATGACAATGACTGAGAGGACCCGCTGTCAGTACAAATTGGTGACAGCCATTTCCGAATTTTAATAGCCTCAATCACTCCGTCATAGGGCAGTTGAGTTAGCTGACAATTGTTAACGTCTCTTATTACGTACCGATCATTAGGCAACACTTTATGTATCACATAGGGGCCGCGGTATTTCTGGATAAGTTTCTTTTTTTTTCTCGACCGAAGTATCAACATGTCTAATTACTACGAATTCCCCGACTGAAAAATTTCTTTGCAGGCATACTGTTTCTAAGGAAATATTGTAAACTGTATTCTTGGGATTTTTCTTAGGGCATCCTCTCGTATTTTCTCTAAATCCCTAGGGGTATCCTGTAGTAGCTTATCTTCTAAGAATTCAGTCAAACCATCTTCTATGCAGCCCCGCTGGGTCACGCCGAAAAGTAACTCACTAGGTGTGTATTTAGTTGTACTATGAACCGTATTGTTTATGGCGTATTCTACTTGGGAGAGTTGGAGTGGCCAATCAGAGTGTTCTGACGAGTCGGTTAATTCACTTAACATGGCTTTCACAACACGGTTAACCCGTTCTACTTGACCATTGGCTTGTGGAGATGCTACTGCGACTTTTACATGGTTTATGTTTCTTTTAAAAAGGAATTTACTGAAATCAAGTGAAGTAAAACACGACCCTCTATCTGTAATAATTCGTCTTGGACGACTATAATAACTGAAATATTTTTCTAGGGCACAGCAAACCTCTTTCGTACTTGTCGAATTGGCTGGGTATAGTCTTACGAATTTGGTGAAGGCATCAATGGTTACCAATATGTGTTTGCGCTTCGATCTAATAGCTGGCAGCGGGCCAAAGTGGTCGAGGTGAAGGGTATCGAAGGGGATTGGCTTCTTTGGAATGCTGAACAAGTTATGTTCATTTGAACGCCCCGGGGGCTGAATATAGTATGCACTTGATGCAATTACGGGTAAATCGTTCAATTTTATCTCGCATATGTTAAAAACCAATAGTGTTTACGTATTTGACTATAGCATTTGTCCACACCCAAATGTCCGATCTTTTCGTGCACCATACGAATGACGTTGTCTTGCATTTCGGCGGGCACGCATAATAAAGAGTCGTTACCTAGCCGGCGGAAAACCAGCCCGTCTTTCAGTTCGTAACCGACCACTTCACCCTTTTCTAATTCGTCCAAAAGCTCTTTGAGTCTCCCGTCCCTACTCTGGGCAACTTGGATTTGAAAATCCAAAACGTCATGGTCGATGGCGGCAACTAGTTCGCAACTACTCGTAAGCCTACGCTCGCCTATTGTTAGCACTTCGGACAGATCTTGATAACCCTTCGAGTTATCTACAGATTTTAAAGGCACATCGGGTGCAAGTATATTAATATCATTCGCAGTATTTGGGGGTAAGGGGACTCGGCTTAATGCATCCACATGACCGAGGTTAACACCTTTTCGGTGCCGGATCGAATAGTTGAAATTTTCTAATTCTAGGGCCCATCGCGCTATTCGTGGATTTACATGTTTTTTGTTTAGCGCCATTGTAAGGGAGTTACGGTCTGTAACAATGGTGAACGGCCCTCCCTTCTAAGTAAATCCTAAATCTCCTAAGAGCATAGATAATGGAAAGCGTTTCCAACTCGAAGCTATGGTATCTTGACTCTGCCCCCGTAGTAGTTTTTGAAAAGTATGCAATGGAATGTAGCTTCTTATCATCCTGTCTCTGGAGGAGGACAGACCCGAACCCATGACTGCTGGCGTCACAATGAAGTTCTGTTTCTCGCGTATGGTCATAATTTAAAAATTTTTTAAAAAAATTTTTTTTTTTAAAAAAAAAAAAAAAAAAATTTTTTTTGTTTTTTAAAAAAAAATTTTTTGGGGGGGTTTTTTTTTAAAAAAATTTTTTTAAAAAGAAAAAAAAACCCGAACAAAAAAAATTTTTTTTAAAATTTTAAAAAAAAAAAAAAAAAAACGGGGTTTTTTAATTTAAAAAAAAATTTTTCCTTTTAAATTTTTTAAAATTTAATTTTTTTAAAATTCCTTTTTTTAAATTTTTTCCCTTTTTTTTTTTGGGGGGAAAAAAAAAAGGGGGGGGAAAAAAAATTTTAAAAAAAAGGGGGGAAAAAAAAAAAAAAAAAAAATTTTCTGGGGTTTTTTCCCCAAAAAAATTTAAAAACCCCCTTTAAAAAAATTTTTTAAAAAAAATTTTTTTTTAAAAAAAACCCCCAAAAAACCCCCCCAAAAAAATTTAAAAAATTTTTAAAAAGGGTTAAAATTTAAAAATTTTTTTTTAAAAAAAAATTTTTCCCCTTTTTGGGGGTTTTTTTTTTTTTAAAAAAAAAAAAGGGGGTTTTTTTTAAAATTTTTAAAAGGGGGGTTTTTTGGGGGTTTTGGAAATTTCCCCGGGAAAAAAAAAGGGGGGTTAAAAAGGAATTTTTTAAAAAAAACTTTTCCCCCAAAAAAAGGGGGGGAAAAAAACTGGGGGGGGAAGGGGGGGAAAAATTTTTTAAAATTTTTAAACCCCGGAATTTTTTTTTTTTTTCCCTTTTCCGGGGGTTTTTTTTTGGCCCCAAATTAAAAACAAACCCCCCCAAAAATTTTTTTTTAAAAAAAAACCCCCCCCCCCCCCAAAAACCCCCCCCTCGGGAATTTTAAAAAACCGGGGGGAAAAAAACCCAAAAAAAAAAATTTTTAAAAAGGTTTTAAAAAAAATTGGGAAAAAACAAATTTTTTTTTAAAAAATTTTTAAAAAAAATTTTTTTTAAAAAAAAAAAAATTTTTTTTTTTTTGGGGGGCCCCAAAAAAATTTTTTTTAAAAAAAATTTTTTTTTTTTTTTTTTTTAAAAAATTTTTTTTGGGGAAAAAAAAAAAAAAATTTTTTTTTTAAAAAAAAATTTGGGGGTTTTTTAAAAAAAAAAAAAATTTTTTTTTTAAAAAAAAAAATTTTTTAAAAAAATTTTTATTTATTTTTTAAAAGGGAAAAAATTTTTTTTAAAATTTTTGGGTTTTTTAAAAATTTTTTTTTGGGTTTTTTTTGGGAAATTTAAAGTTGGTTCCCATTTTTGGGGAAAAAAATTTTGGGGTTTTTTTTGGGGGAAAAAGGGAAAAAATAAAAAAAGGCCGGGAAAAATTCCTTTTTTGGGGGGGTTTGGGGCCCCCAAAAAAGGGGGGGTTTAAACCCCCCAAAAAAAAAAAAAAATTCTTTTTTAAAAAACTTAAATTTTTTTAAAAAAAAAATTTTTTTTAAAAATTTTTTAAAAAATTTTTTTTTAAATTTTTTTTTTTTAAAAAAAATTTCCCAAAATTAAGAAACCCAAAATTTTTAAAAGCCCGGGAAATTTTAAAAAAAAAAAATTTTTTTTCTTTTTAAAATTTTTTGAAAATTTAAAAAATTTTTTTTTGGGAAAACCCCCAATTAATTAAAACCCCTTTTTTTAAAATTTTTGGGGAAAAAGATCTTGACCGAGTATTAGAGATGTTGTTATCGTATCATCGGGAACCACCATTATTTGTAAATACCGAATTTTGCCTCTAAATTTTACTGCCTACAACACTGTACCGAACGAATATATTCGGTGCCGGCCAACACCAATGAAATTTGTAAGATGTGGATTGATTGATAATTGAGCGCATTGCGGGGCGCTTGACCGTTGCATTAAGCTAATGGGACTGCCGGAATCAAGAAGAGAAAACATTTCTTTAAAACCTGTGCCTCCGATTCGATAATGTCTGCACAAAGCCACACTTACCCACTGTTTAAACTCTACATGGTCATCATCATCAGCATCTCCTTCCAGCACAGCGGCTACTTGAACTGGTCGATTTTTCTTCCTAGGGCAGTTGCTATGTTGGTGCCCCATTTGATGGCAGGTAAAGCACGATCCTGGCGGTCTAGTTGGTTTTGGGCAGACCTGGGTAATATCAAGTACCAGTACGACTTGTAACAAGTACATTTTAAAGGAATTGTACTGGTACTGGTACTGACATTCCCAAAATTGTCAAGTACAAGTACAAGTACAAGTACAAGTACAAGTAATTGAAAAATACTTGAAATTTTAACAAATACTTGAAAGTATTTGAAAAGAATTGAAAGTACTTGAAAAGAATTGAAAAATGTACTTGAATCTATTTTTTAATTCTTTTCAAGTACCTTCAATTACTTACAATTGTGAAACCAATATCTATGTTTAGAGGACAACAAGCTTTTTTATTGCCCGTGTAATGTTTCGAAAAAAAAACAACGAATTTAATTATTTCAATTTTAATGATTTATTTCGATATAATTTGATTGCCAATCGCGCTGGCGATTACCGCGACATTCAATTGCGACAAACTAAATTAACAGCTGTAACAAGTTGATTAACCTGCAGCCTTTCTCCTAATTCATACGGTGGCTACGGTATAGCGATCAGCTGAGATAGTGGTACATGTTCTAATTCCATGCATTTACACTAATGTAGGCATTTACGCTTGCCTAAGCAAGTATGATAAGAGTGCGTTATCAAAGTCACTCAAATAGACAAAACCGGTTTGGCGATTGCCGGCGCTCAGACCTAAAGCAAGCATATCTTTAGTTTTAAACAATGTTGTTGTATACAATTAAGTGCTAAGAATGTTGGCACATAATAAAATATGTATAAAAGTAGCAGTAATGATTTTGCATATAAACTATGTATCTGTTTCTAAACAATCTAAAAGAAATAACACAAAAAAATGACATTTTATATTTCTTACATGTCGCCTGGAGTGGATATTAGCCGTGCGATTCTGTACTGTGATACAGTATCAAGTCTCCTCATTTGAAATTTCAAGTTAGAGACAAAATCTATTACATTTCATTATTCAGAGATGTTTTTACGCTTGAATGAAAATAAATATGTCGATAACAAATCTTAAATTTTCTATAACATCGTAAAAAAAAAAAAAAATTATCAATAAAAATAAAAAATATATGTTGACTTTGTTTCATAATATTTATGAAATTTATGTAAAATTGATTTATTTTTAACCTTTTCGTGTTTAAGTTGCTTACAAAATATAAAAAAACGACAATCGATTAATTTAAATGATGATCTCTATTCAGTATATTCAAAATGGCAGTAAGAGTTCTTTTTAATTTGTGACCTGCTAACTATCAGGTCTCAAATTTTAGTCAATATTTTGAGACTAACCCTAGAGACTGTTTAGTGAATAGTAACTAGTCTCAAATTGAGACTTTACCTCAAAATGTCTCAAATAGAGACTAGAGACTGGTTACAGAATCCCGCTATATATTTATACCAGCATGTAAATGTCAGAGTGGTAATTTTGACATGTGATTGTTAACATTAAATTTTGACAACAAAACAATAACAAAAGAAACGTGTTTTTGCGAAAACGAAAGTAAAATCGAATACTCAACGCGAACATTCTCGCAACCATAGTCCATGTCTGATATTGTTTATAATATTCATGAAATTGTGATAGTACATAATTGTAAGAATTTAGTAATGTCTTCAAGTTTGGAAAATGATTTTTCTGCTGATGATGAAATGGCCGACCCAACCTATTCGCCAGAAAGGCCGTCCAGGAAGCGGAGACTGGCGTTAGAAACACCAACAACGTCCAAAAAAACTCGCCTATCAACTGTTCTTCCTGTGATACTTGGACCAAAATTTTATTCGGACCTGGAAGAAGTTGGTTTACATGTGTTGTGATGTCTGGTATTGTTTTGCATTTGGTTTTTAGTGTGTTTGTTAGTTTTTCCAGGTACATACAGTGGCGGAAAAAAGTATAGGCACACTACATTTTGACAAAATTTGAATATTTTCTTTTATTTTAAATTTGCTTGTTTAGTGTTTATTAATTTTTTTTTAATACATCCCAACTGCTAATAAAAACCATAAGAATCCAAATTTCAATTTTTGTGCAAAATAAAGCAAAATTCTGCAAAGTTTCATCTAAATTTCAAACTTTTTTATTACAATTTTTAGAAAGAATTGTGGTGTGCAGCTTTTTAGTCCATTCAATTTAAATATAATAATGTGCAAGTTTGAATTTTCTGAAAAATTACGCTGATTTTTTATAAATTTTTCCGCCACTGTATGTAGATAGGTAGATAGAGAATGTAGAAATATTTGGAAGCATTAACAAAGTTAAATATGTTATGTAAGAAAGTAAATAGCTTTACGATATTTTTTCTAAATACTTGTCTTCATTCCAGACGTTCGGTCTGGATAAAGTCAACTTATCCGCGAAGTGTGTTGAAAGTGGTCGCGTCATAAAGGGATCCAGAGAAATTACCTCCAATTTCGTAAAGTATTTACGAGTTCGTCATTGCGAAATACACGAAGAGTACCGATTTCTGAAGGTATTTGCATTTACATATACAGTCGTGTGCGGATATAGTGAACTAATTATTGCAAGACCTGTTTTCGATTGTTTAAATAGTACTGTAGTTTTTTGTTAAAGAGTACTGTATGTAAAAATTAAGATTTTCACTATATCGAGGCGTTCACTATACAGGGTGTTCACTACATATTGGTTTCTTTAATAACATAATAAAAAATAATTGATGTTATTACAGACGGGTAGTCCCGGAAATCGAACTTCACAGGACGTGTTCGACAAAAATTTGGTAGACGCGATTGTCGACGCGGGTTTACCTGCCTCATTACTCGACAGGTCAAAATTTGTGAAGGCATTGACTTCATATGTGCCTGGTCTTAAAGTAATGACTAGGAAAACCCTGATGACAAAATTGGAGGATGAGTATGTCAGAATGGTTGACAAAATAAAGTCAGAGATGAAAAATATTAATTATTTTTGTACAACCGCTGACATATGGTCGTGCACTAACCGAAGCTTCTTTGGATATACGTGTCACTGGTTTACAGAAAAACTGGAGCGAAAGTCAGCTGCTTTAGCATGTAAAAGGCTCCCTGGTGTGCACTCGGCGGAAAACCTAACCAAGATTATCACCGAAATTAACAGCTCATTTGGACTTAATAAGTCCAACGTCGTCATGACTGTCACAGACAATGGGTCGAACTTTGTGAAAGCATTTAAGGAGCATGGAGTTCAACCCGAAGAAAAGAACGCCGACAGCGATGAAGATCTGCCTTCGTTTTCCAATGAGTGCCTGCTACCCCAACACCGGCGTTGTGCAAGTCACACATTAAGCTTGCTCGCTACAACTGATTTAGCGAAAGTTTTGCAATCAAACCAGACACTTTATTTGCAACATACAAAGGTTATATAGTTTTAAACAACCGGTTTATTCAAAAATATGTTTTGTGTTTTCTCCAGATATTTGGCAAATGCAATGCTTTGTGGAAGAAGTGCAAGTGGCCGAAGTCTTGTGAAATAATTCTCAAATGTCTAGGTTCAGCTTTGCTTGTACCCGTAGTAACGCGTTGGAATTCATTGTATGATGCAGTCAGACGGTTACTCGCGTATAAAGCAAAGTTGAATGATTTGTGTCAAGAATTTGACTTGGCAAAATTTACCGCAGGAGACTTCACTTATCTGGAACAATATACGCTGCTGCTGGAGCCAATTGCAAATATTCTGGATGACCTACAGGAAGAGGTTAATGTTAAATATGGTTGTTTATTATCCAGTCTTTTGACTCTGAGTAACAAGTTGATGAAATTAAGTATATCTGAAGATATACCAAATCTCAACTCTGTTGCGATGATGTTGGATCAAAAGCTGAGGAAAAGATTTGAACCATATTTTACTTTGGCCCCGTCAGCAGATATTGCAATAGCTGCAGCTGTATTGACTCCAGATGTGAAGACCGACTGGGTCGAGGCGTTGCAGGACACACTTCCGGATTTGACGGAAGAAAGAATCAACATCAGGGTGATTAAAAGCATTAGGGAGGCCCTAACAAAAAACAACCATGCTTTAGAAGCGATTTCTAAAAGGTTGGGTTGTCCTCCAAGGCACAGATCGAAGTATGACTTCAAACGTGCCGGTAAGAATGTATCTATTTACTTTTCTTCTGGGTTTTTACACATGTCTTTATTGTTTTAGGTAATGGTCAAGACACAAATGCCACCGCGTCAGCTCCACAAAGTGTTGATGTGAGAGCTGCGATAGCAAACCAATACTACAGTTATTTAAATGACCAATCGATGACTGATAGTACCTGGGACCGATATCCATTGCTGAAGGAGGCATTTGTGAAATTCAATACCCCACTGCCATCATCGGCACCTGTTGAACGTCTTTTTTCATTTGCGGGGAAAATAAACAGCCCAAGGAGAGGTTCATTGACAGACTTTTCTTTTGAAAAGCTTGTTCTAATGAAAGCAAATTCCATGTGGTTATGAGTGTTTTTTGTTGAATTATTGTTAATTCATAATTTTGTTTTTTAATGAATTACTGTTACTTTATATATTTTTTTATGTTGAATTATTGTTTATTTTTGTTGTAAATGAAATTGAATTATTAATTTGTGTTTAAATTGAAGTGCTTATTCAATATTTATTTTTAAATTTGAACAATGAATTGTATATTGTTAAATAAAAATAATGAACAAAAATAAGAAATATAAAAATGTCATTTATTTGTGTTATCTCTTTTAGATATTGGTTTCAAAATTGTAAGTAATTGAAAGTACTTGAAAAGAATTGAAAATAGATTCAAGTACATTTTTCAATTCTTTTCAAGTATTTTCAATTCTTTTCAAATACTTTCAAATATTTGTTAATATTGCAAGTATTTTTCAATTATTGGTACTTGTACTTATACTTGTACTTTAAAATTCTGAAAGTACTTAGTACATACTAAGTACTTCAAGATAAAAATTAAAGTATTTAAGTACGTACTAGTACCATTACTACTCAGTATTACACAGGTCTGGTTTTGGGCAGCTGCTCTGGTAGTGTCCAAATTGGGAGCAATTATAGCAGCGAATTCGCGTTGATTCTTCGGCGGTAGGAGCAGTAGACTTCGGGGCCCCGGCACGCATGGCAAATTGGGCGGGGGACCTAGGTAATGGATGCGTCGCGAGGCCGTGATTAAGGGTACACTCTTTAGCTGTTCCAGTCATACACCGCCGTAAGGCCAGGCACATCTGTCTCTCACCGAGGTTGTTCGCTTCGATATAATCCTCGAACTGGACGAGCCACTTATTGACGTCACGGTGGTCGTCTCCACTGAATTTAGGCACAGCAGCTTCGAGCTCATCGGTATTTATATAATTTTTCGATGGTTCGTGATAATGTTGGTTCTCAAGTTCAGCTATTTCGCGACGTAGTTTTAGGATTCGGAGTTGTTCTTCTAGTCGCTCTGCTTCTAGGCCTAATAATGTGCCACTTGCATATAGTGGTTCGATTTCTGATGCGGCTGACGCAGGAGCAGGACAAATATCGGACCTGGGCGTATTCGTTTCGGCGGTGGTAACAGCAGTTATAATCATCAATGCGAGCAGCGGTCGTTTTTTCAGCGGTGGTGGCAGCAGTTACAGCAATGGTGGCGTCGGGAGCGTTAGTTTCAGCAGCGGTGGTGACAGCGGTTATGGCGGCGGTGGCTTCGGGAGCACCAGTTTGAGTAGCAGTGGTGGCAGCAGTTAGGGCAGCGGTAGCGTCGGGAGCACCGACCCGGGCAGTAATATTCGTATTTGCGGCTTTGTTGCCCTTGCTTGATCTCATTTTATTTAATTGTTTATTTGGATGGCTGTGAATACAACCCCACACCTGAGATTTAATGAGCACACGTTCTTTTTATTCTGACTTGCGAAAAATGAATGCCGGATGTTTTTTTTTACAAGATGGTTGCCGGCTCTTTTTGACAGACCACCGGGTACTTCATATATATACAATTCATTTCTATTATACAATGGGTGGTTCAGATAACTTATAATTAACTTAATGTTTACAATAAATAAATACAGTGACTCACACGTCTAACCGGATTCGTGTTTGCCAATGATGACACCCTCCAATCATACACTGAACATCTTAAAAATGATACATATGATACATCAAATTAAAGGAAAAATCTTCTATTTTATTTTTGGAAACTTAAAAATAGTAATAATTTTATTCACTGCGTAAAATTTAGAGAAATAACTCGCAACATACAAAATTCGTTTCACACAACTAACCGGAAAATTATAAGAAGTAACCTTCTACAAGACACGGTACTTCTGATCGTTGTGGAATTCCACTAGAACAAACACTGAGTATTCTTTTCTGCATATTAATAGTTATCGGCAAGTCTGTGAGTAAGCCACACCACAATATGACGCCCCGCGTACTCATACTTGTACCGAAACTCGGAAGCTAATTATTCAAAAACCATTAAATATACTTCGGAGATTGTGAAAAGGAGTACTTCAATAGTCTTGGATATTATGAAAAAGTTTGAGAAGGAAGATAGGATCAATAATATTAGTAGAGCTGGTCAAGGAAAGAAGCTAACACAAGCCGAAGAAAAGTTTATACTCAAAATTGTTGAAAAAAATCCCTTTTCTTCGGCGGAAAATGTAATAAATCTATTGGAAAATGAAATAGGGAAGAAGTTTGCAATGAACACTTCGCCGCACACTTAGAAGCTTCGATTAATATGGTAGAGCGGTTGTAAAAAAGGCGTACATATTAAAAAAAAAAATAGAAAGAAAAGCCTAGAATTTGCGAAATTGCATTTAAA
>JAPZAG010001971.1:0-23261 GCA_027475135.1 Bactrocera correcta
TAAACCTTCTTTAACAAACTGAAGTTGGCATAAATCCATGGCGGCATAACGGCAGTGCATGTAGAAGAATTCCATTATCTTATATTTAGGTATAAAGTCGATTTTCTTGTATATACACATTTAACAGGCGATATCGAAATGCTTCAAATCATTACTTTAACATATCTAAGTTAATAAACGTTCTTTAACGCACTGAAGTCTACATAAAGCCTTAAGGGTATAACTGCAGTGCATTCAGAAGAATTCCGTTATCTTATATTTAGGTATAAATTCGATTTTCTTGTATATACACATTTAGCAAGCGATACCGAATTGCATCAAATCATTAGTTTAACATATTTAAGTTAATTAACCCTCTCTATCTTACTGAATTCTACATAAAGCCTTAACGGCATAACGGCAGTGTATTTAAAAGAATTCCGTTATCTCATATTTAGGTATAAAGTTGATTTTGTTGTATATACACATTTAGCAAGCGATATCGAAATGCTTCAACTCATTCGTTTAACATATTTAAGTTAATAAACCTTCTTTAACGAACTGAACTTAGCAAAAAGCCATGGCGGCATAACGGCAGTGCATGTAGAAGAATTCCGTTATCTTATATTTAGGTATAACTTCGATTTTCTTGTATATACACATTTAGCAATAGATATCGAAATGCTTCAAATCATAAGTTTAACATATTTAAGTTAATTAATCCTCTTTGTCTTACTGAAGGCTACAAAAGCTTTAACGGCATAACGGCAGTGCATTTGGAAGAATTCCGTAATCTTATATTTAGGTATAAGGTCGATTTTGTTGTATATAAATCGATATCGAAATGCTTTAAATCATTAGTTTAACATATTTAAGTTAATTAACTTTCTTTATCTTACTGAAGTTTACATAATGCCAAAACGGTATAACGACAGTGCATATGGAAGAATTCCGTAATCTTATATTTAAGTAAAAAGTCGATTTTCTTGTATATACGCATTTAGCTATCGATATCGAAATGCTGCAACTCATTCGTTTAACATATTTAAGTTAGTTAACCTTCTTTAACGTAATAAAGGTGATATAGAGCCTTGGCGGTATAACGACAGTGCATTTAGAAGAATTCCGTAATCTTATATTTAGGTATAAAGACGATTTTGTTGTATATACGCATTTAGCAATCGATATCGAAATGCTTCAAATCATTAGTTTAACATATTTAAGTTAATTAACCTTCTTTAACGTATTGAAGTTGATGTAAAGCCATGGCAGCATAAAGGCAGTGCATTTAGAAGAATTCCGTAATCTTATATTAGGTATAAAGTCGATTTTCTTGTATATACACATTTAGCTATCGATATCGAAATGCTTCAAATCATTAGTTTAACATATTTAAGTTAATAAACCTTTTTTAACGTATTTAAGTTGATATAAAGCCATGGTGGTATTACGACAGTACATTTGGAAGAATTCCGTACTCTTATATTTAGGTATAAAGTCGATTTTCTTGCATATATGCATTAAGCAATCGACATCGAAATGCTTCAAATAACTGGTTTAACATATTTAAGTTAGTTAACCTTCTTTAACGTAATGAAGGTGATATAAAGCCATGGCGGCATAACGACAGTGCATTTAGAAGAATTCCGTAATCTTATATTTAGGTATAAAGTCGATTTTGTTGTATATACGCATTTAGCAATCGATATCGAAATGCTTCAAATCATTAGTTTAACATATTTAAGTTAATTAACCTTCTTTAACGCATTGAAGTTTATATAAAGCCATGGCGACATAGCGACAGTACATTTGGAAGAATTCCGTAGTCTCATATTTAGGTATAAAGTCGCTTTTCTGGTATATATACATTTAGCTATCGATATCGAAATGCTTCAAATCATTAGTTTAACATATTTAAGTTAATTAAACTTCTTTAACGTATTGAAGTTGATATAAAGCCATGGCGGCATAACGACAGTGCATTTAGAAGAGTTCCGTAGTCTTATATTTATGTAAAAAGTCGATTTTCTTGTATATGCACATTTAGCGATCGATATCGAGTTGCTTCAACTCATTAGTTTAACATATTTTTGTTAATAAACCTTCTTTAACGATCTGAAGTTGGCATGTAGCCATGGCGTCATAACGGCAGTGCATTTAGAAGAATTCCGTTATCTTATATTTAGGTGTAAAGTCGATTTTGTTGTATATACATATTTAGCAATTAATATCGAGATGCTTCAGCTCATTAGTTTAACATAATTAAGTTAATAAACCTTCTTTAACGAACTGAAGTTGGCATAAAGCTATGGCGGCATAACGGCAGTGCATGTAGAAGAATTCCGTTATTTTATTTAGGTATAAAGTCGATTTTCTTGTATTTACACATTTAGCAATCGATATCGAAATGCATCAAATAACTGGTTAAGCATATTTAAGTTAATTAACCTTCTTTATCTTACTGAAGTTTACATAAAGCAATAACGGCAGTGCATTTAGAAGAATTCCGTTATCTTATATTTAGGTATAAAGTCGATTTTGTTGTAGATACACATTTAGCAATCGATATCGAAATGCTTTAAATCATTAGTTTAACATATTTAAGTTAGTTAACCTTCTTTATCGTATTGAAGTTGATATAAAGCCATGGCGGCATAACGACAGTGCATTTGGAAGAATTCCGTAATCTTATATTTAGGTAAAAAGTCGAGTTTGTTGTACATACACATTTAGCAATCGATATCGAAATGCTTTAAATCATTATTTTAACATATTTAAGTTAGTTAACCTTCTTTATCGTATTGAAGTTGATATAAAGCCATGGCGGCATAACGACAGTGAATTTAGAAGAATTCCGTAATCTTATATTTAGGTATAAAGTCGATTTTGTTGTAAATACACATCAGCAATCGATATCGAGATGGTTCAACTCATTAGTTTAACATATTTAAGTTAATTAACCTTATTTTTCCTACTGAAGTGTAAGTAAAGCCATAACGGTATAACGGCAGTGCATTTGGAAGAATTCCCTAATCTTATATTTAGGTATAAAGTCGATTTTCTTTTATATACACATTTAGATATCGATATCGAAATCCTTCAAATCATTCGTTTAACATATTTAAGTTAGTTAACCTTCTTTAACGTAATGAAGGTGATATAAAGCCATGGCGGCATAACGACAGTGCATTTAGAAGAATTCCGTAATCTTATATTTAGGTATAAAGTCGATTTTCTTGTATATAAACATTTAGCAATCGATAACGAAATGCTTCAAATCATTAGTTAAACATATTTAAGTTAAATAGCCTTCTTTAACGTAATGAAGGTGACATAAAGCCATGGCGGCATAACGGCAGTACATTTGGAAGAATTCCGTAATCTTATGTTTAGGTATAAAGTCGATTTTGTTGTGTATATGCATTTAGCAATCGATTTCGAAATGCTCCAAATAACTAGTGTAACATATCTTAGTTAATAAACCTTCTTAAACGAACTGAAGTTGACATAAAGCCATAACGGCATAACGGCAGTGCATTTAGAAGCATTCCGTAATCCTATATTTAGGTATAAAGTCGGTTTTCTTGTATATATGCATTAAGCAACCGATTTCGAAATGCTTCAAATAACTAGTGAAACATATCTAAGTTAATAAACCTTCTTAAACGAACTGTAGTTAACATAAAGCCATAACGGCAGCGCATTTGGAAGAATTCCGTAATCTTATATTTAGGTATAAAGTCGTTTTTTTGTGTATATGCATTTAGCAATCGATATCAAAATGCTTCAAATCATTAGTTTAACATATTTAAGGGAATTAACCTTTTTTACCGTAAAGAAGGTGATATAAAGCCATGGCGGCATAACGACAGTAGATTTGGAAGAATTCCGTAGTCTCATAGTTAGGTATAAAGTCGATTTTCTGGTATATATACATTAAGCAATCGATATCGAAATGCTTCAAATAACTGGTTTAACATATTTAAGTTAATAAACCTTCTTTAACGAACTGAAGTTGGCTTAAGGCCATGGCGGCATAACGGCAGTGCATTTAGAAGAATTCCGTAATCTTATATTTAGGTATAAAGTCGTTTTTTTGTGTATATGCATTTAGCAATCGATATCGAAATGCTTCAAATCATTAGTTTAACATATTTAAGGGAATTAACCTTTTTTACCGTAATGAAGGTGATATAAAGCCATGGCGGCATAACGACAGTGGATTTGGAAGAATTCCGTAATCTTATATTTAGGTATAACGTCGATTTTGTTGTATATACACATCTAGCAAGCGATATCGAAATGCTTCAAATCATTAGTTTAACATATTTATGTTAATAAACCTTCTTTAACGAACTGAAGTTAACATAAAGCAATAACGGCATAACGGCAGTATATTTATATGAATTCCGTTATCTTATATTTAGGTATAAATTCGATTTTGTTGTACATACACATTTAGCAACCGATATCGAAATGCTTCAAATCATTAGTTTAACATATTTAAGTTAGTTAACCTTCTTTACCGTAATGAAGGTGATATAAAGCCATAATGCGGCATAACGACAGTGCATTTAGAAGAATTCCCTAATCTTATATTTAGGTATAAAGTCGATTTTGTTGTATATACGCATCTAGCAATCGATATCGAAATGCTTCAAATCATTAACTTAACATATTTAAGGGAATTAACCTTCTTTAACGTATTGAAGTTGATATAAAGCCATGGCGGCATAACGACAGCAGATTTGGAAGAATTCCGTAATCTTATATTTAGGTATAACGTCGATTTTGTTGTATATAAATCGATATCGAAATGCTTTAAATCATTAGTTTAACATATTTAAGTTAATTAACTTTCTTTATCTTACTGAAGTTTACATAAAGCCAAAACGGTATAACGACAGTGCATATGGAAGAATTCCGTAATCTTATATTTAAGTAAAAAGTCGATTTTCTTGTATATACGCATTTAGCTATCGATATCGAAATGCTGCAACTCATTCGTTTAACATATTTAAGTTAGTTAACCTTCTTTACCGTAATGAAGGTGATATAAAGCCATAATGCGGCATAACGACAGTGCATATGGAAGAATTCCGTAATCTTATATTTAGGTATAAAGCCGATTTTGTTGTATATACGCATTTATTAATCGATATCGAAATGCTTCAAATCATTAGTTTAACATATTTAAGTTAATTAACCTTCTTTAACGTATTGAAGTTGATGTAAAGCCATGGCAGCATAACGGCAGTGCATTTAGAAGAATTCCGTAATCTTATATTAGGTATAAAGTCGAATTTCTTGTACATACACATTTAGCTATCGATATCGAAATGCTTCAAATCATTAGTTTAACATATTTAAGTTAATAAACCTTTTTTAACGTATTTAAGTTTATATAAAGCCATGGTGGTATTACGACAGTACATTTGGAAGAATTCCGTACTCTTATATTTAGGTATAAAGTCGATTTTCTTGTATATATGCATTAAGCAATCGACATCGAAATGCTTCAAATAACTGGTTTAACATATTTAAGTTAGTTAACCTTCTTTAACGTAATGAAGGTGATATAAAGCCATGGCGGCATAACGACAGTGCATTTAGAAGAATTCCGTTATCATATATTTAGGTATAAAGTCGATTTTCTTGTATATACACATTTAGCAATCGATATCGAAATGCCTCAAATCATTAGTTTAACATATTTAAGTTAATTAACCCTCTTTATCTTACTGAAGTCTACAAACGCCTTAACGGCATAACGGCAAAGCACTTAGAAGAATTCCGTAATCTTATATTTAGGTATAAAGTCGATTTTCTTGTATATACTCTTTAGCAATCCATTTCGAAAATCTTCAAATCATTAGTTTAACATATTTAACTTAATAAAGCTTCTTTAACGCACTGAAGTTAACACAAAGCCATGGCGGCATAACGGCAGTTCATGTAGAAAAATTCCGTTAGCTTATATTTAGGTATAAAGTCGATTTTCTTGTATATACACATTTAGCAAGCGATATCGAAATGCTTCAAATCCTTAGTTTAACATATTTAAGTTAATTAACCTTATTTAACTTATTGAAGTTGATATAAAGCCATGGCGGCATTACGGCAGTGCATGTAGAAGAATTCCGTAATCTTTTATTTAGGTATAAATTCGATTTTCTTTTATATACACATTTAGCTATCGATATCGAAATGCTTCAAATCATTAGTTTAACATATTAAGTTAATAAACATTTTTTAGCTTACTGAAGTCTACATAAAGCCCTAACGGTATACTGGCAGTGCATCTAGAAGAATTCCGTTATCTTTTATTTAGGTATAAAGCCGATTTACTTCTATATACACATCTAGCAAGCGATATCGAAATGCTTCAAATCATTACTTTACCAAATTTAAGTTAATTAACCTTCTTTAACGTATTGAAGTTGATATAAAGCCATGGCGGCATAACGGCAGTGCATTTAGAAGAATTCCGTAATCTTATATTTAGGTATAAAGTCGATTTTCTTGTATATACACATTTAGCAAGCGATATCGAAATGCTTCAAATCATTAGCTTAACATATTTAAGTTAATTAACCTTCGTTAACGTATTGAAAATGATATAAAGCCATGGCGGCATAACGGCAGTGCATTTAGGAGAATTCCGTAATCTTATATTTAGGTATAAAGTCGATTTTGTTGTATATAAACATTGAGCAAACGATATCAAAATGCTTCAACTCATTAGTTTAACAAATTTAAGTTAATAAACCTTCTTTAATGAACTGAAGTTTGCATAAAGCCATGGCGGCATAACGGCAGTGCATTTAGAAGAATTCCGTAATGTTATAATTTTATATTTAGGTATAAAGTCGATTTTCTTGTATATACACAGTTAGCAAGCGATATCGAAATGCTTCAAATCATTAGTTTAACATATTTAAGTTAATTAACCTTCTTTAACGTATTGAAGTTGATATAAAGCCATGGCGGCATAACGGCAGTGCATTTAGAAGAATTCCGTAATCTTATATTTAGGTATAAAGTCGATTTTGATGTATATACACACTTAGCAAGCGATATCGAAATGCTTCAACTCATTAGTCTAACATATTTAAGTTAATAAACCTTCTTTAACGTATTGAAGTTGATATAAGGCCATGGCGGCATAACGGCAGTGCATTTAGAAGAATTCCGTAATCTTATACTTAGGTATGAAGTCGATTTTCTTGTATATAAACATTTAGCAAGCGATATCGAAATGCTTCAAATCATTAGTTTAACATATTTAAGTTAATTAATCTTCTTTAACGTATTGAAGTTGATATAAAGCCATGGCGGCATAACGGCACTGCATTTAGAAGAATTCCGTAATCTAATATTTAGGTATAAAGTCGATTTTGTTGTATATACACATTTAGCAATCGATATCGAGATGCTTCAACTCATTAGCTTAACATATTTAAGTTAATAAACCATCTTTAACGATCTGAAGTTGGCATAACGGCGGTGGATGTAGAAGAATTCCGTAATCTTATATTTAGGTATAAAGTCGATTTTCTTGTATATACACATTGAGCTATCGATATCGAAATGCTTCAAATCATTTGTTTAACATTATAAGTTAATAAACATTTTTTAGCTTACTGAAGTCTACATAACGCCTTAACGGTATAACGGCAGTGCATTTAGAAGAATTCCGTATTCTTATATTTAGGTATAAAGTCGATTTTCTTGTATATACACATTTAGCAATCGATATCGAAATGCTTCAAATCATAAGTTTAACATATTTAAGTTAATTAATCCTCTTTGTCTTACTGAAGGCTACAAAAGCTTTAACGGCATAACGACAGTGCATTTGGAAGAGTTCCGTAATCTTATATTTAGGTATAAAGTCGATTTTGTTGTATATACGCATTTAGCAATCGATAACGAAATGCTTCAAGTCATTAGTTTAACATATTTAAGTTAACATATTTAAGTTAATTAACCTTCTTTATCTTACTGAAGTTTACATAAAGCCATAACGGTATAACGGCAGTGCATTTGGAAGAATTCCGTAATCTTATATTTAGGTATAAAGTCGATTTTGTTGTATATGCTGTTGAAAATCTGGCAACCACCGAATGGTTATAGTATTCCCCTTACAACAACAACGTTTTTCGGTTACGTTTAAGATTCTTGTAATCCATTTTGTTAGTTCTTAATAAACCACAGATGTGAACGGTCGTATGAACTATAAAGAAAGTCTTTTATTTATTCCGGCTCCTTGCGACAAAGTAAGTCCTCCAACAGGTTATGGGCCCAGGACCTAAGTCGGAATTAAATAAAAACAATATAAAAGTAATTCGGTTTTGCGTGTGTCGCGTAAAGTGTTCGTCATTTTTTAGAAAAAGTACAATATGAGTTCGTTATACCAAATAGAGAAGTTGGATGATACCAACTATGACACGTGGTGTATTCAAATGCAATGTGTTTTGGTGCACGCGGAAATTTGGGCTGTGGTTAGTGGTGATTTTGCTAAACCAGAAGATGCGCTATTGTTGGCCAAGTGGAAAGTCGAGAACGAGAAGGCTTTGGCAACAATTATGTTAAGTGTGAAACCATCACAATTAGGGTACGTAAAGAACTGTACCAGTGCGTTAGAAGCGTGGAATAAGTTAAAAAATGTGTATAAGCCCAGTGGTCCAATTCGAAAAGTTAGTTTATATAAACGGTTACTCAGCCTCAGTATGTCTGAAGGTGTGTCTATGGTTCAACACATACAAGAGTTTGTCAGTGTGTCAGACAAGCTAGCTGAGCTAGACATAAAGTTAAGTGATGAGCTGCTGGTGATCATTCTGTTATCCAGTTTGTCTAGAAATTTCGAGAATTTTGTCATTGCGATGGAGACGCGTGATTCATTCCCAACGTTTGAAGTTATAAAAGTGAAGCTATTGGAAGAGTACGACAGACAATGTCAAAAGGAGAAAGAAAGCATCGAAGTTGTCAGTCAGCAAGCTTTTCTCGCACATTCCAAAGGGGAAAATAATACATTGAAAAAACAGTTCAGCGGAAAGTGTTTCAATTGTGGCAAGCGTGGGCATATGGCCTCAAAATGTAAAGTGCCGAAAAAGGACAAAAACACCGGTCATAATGAGAAGTGTTCATTTGCAGTGCTAGCGGCGACAGATGTGTCGGGTTTTCAAAGATCATCGTGGTGCATTGATAGTGGTGCGTCCACTCACATATGCAGTGAGCGAAGTATGTTTGTTTCTCTCAGACAATGTAAAGAGAGAGTGATGCTAGCATTGGACAATTACGTAAACGCGGTAGGTGTAGGAACAGTCGAAATACAGGCAAACTGCAAAATACATTTAAAAGACGTGTTATATGTGCCGACTATGGCGGGGAATTTCATATCGGTTGGAAAAGCAATTGCCAATGGTGTAACTATTTGTTTTGAAAGTGACTGTGCGATAATAAGAAATCAAAAATCTAAGGTTGTGTTAAAAGCTCCAAAGAGAAATAATTTATATATATTTGACTGTAAGAGTGAGCATTCTTGTTTCAGTGTAGCAGAAGAGAATGTTATGACTTGGCATAAACGTTATGGACACTTGAATTTTTCAAGCCTAAAAGAGCTGTCTAATAAGAAAATGGTGATTGGGTTAGATTTAAAAAATGTACCAAAAACCATAAACTGTGACGTGTGTATGAAAACAAAAATAAGCTCAAAGCCGTTTCCAGAAAACAGTGGGCATAGTTCGGTGAATTTGTTAGACATAATTCATTCTGATGTATGTGGGCCTATGCCAAAAGTGTCTCTAGGTGGTGCGCGTTATTTTACAACTTTTATAGACGACAAATCAAAACGTATGTTTGTTTATTTTTTGAAACATAAAAATGAGGTACTAGAGAAATTCAAATTGTTTAAAAGTCTAGTAGAGTGTCAAACAGAGAAACGAATTAAGGTGTTAAGAAGTGACAATGGCACTGAGTATGTTAATCGTGAGTTCGATAATTTCCTCAACGCAAGTGGTATACAAAGACAGTTGACAGTTCCCTACACGCCTCAACAGAACGGAGTAGCGGAACGCGCGAATCGTACAATCGTAGAGATGGCTCGCAGTATGCTTGTGCAGGCCGGTCTTTGTGAATCGTTATGGGCTGAAGCTGTGGCAACTGCAGTCTATATTCGAAATCGTTCGGTTACGAGACCACTTGGTGATAAAACACCATACGAAGTTTGGACGGGTCATAAGCCAAATGTAAGACATATGAGAATATTTGGGTCAAAAGCAGTTGGTCTAATTAAAAATCAACAACATAAGTTTCGCGAAAAGGGTAAAGAGTACACATTTGTTGGTTACTCTTTGACAGCAAAAGCATATCGTTTGTACGATTGCAGAGAGAGACGGATAGTTGAAAAACGAGATGTCATTTTTGATGAATCTACGATAGGAAGCGTACGCGAAAAAGAAGCAGAACGAGTTATAGTCGAAATAGAAACAGAACCAAAGTCGTATTGTGAAGAAAGTTTAAACGTTGAAAGAGAAGCGAATGTTCATTTCGAGGAGGAGCAATATGAAACAGCTTCAGAAGCAGAAAATGAAACAGGTGAAGAACTTGATGTACAGGACGATAACGAGATCATGTATGATAGCACAAGTGAGAGTAATGCAAACGAAAAACGAAGAAGAGGTAGACCGAAAATTCTTCGTACTGGCAAACCTGGTCGTCCGAGTAAGCAGTTTCACACGGTAAATCTAGCTGATAGCAGTAGCAAGATACCGAGTACTGTAAAAGAAGCAATGTCAAGCAAAAATTGTAAACGCTGGCAAGAGGCTATGAATAGAGAATACGAATCGCTTATTAGAAACCAAACATGGGCATTAACTGATTTGCCAATTGGAAAACGAAAAATTCCTTGTAAATGGGTTTTTAATGAAAAAAGAGACAAACATGGGAACATTGAGCGATACAAAGCGAGGTTAGTTGCAAAGGGGTGTAGCCAGCGGTATGGCGTTGACTACAACGAAACGTTTTCCCCTGTTGTACGTTATGCAACAATACGAATGCTGTTTGCATTGGCAGCTGAAAAGGAACTACATATGCATCAACTAGATGTATCAACGGCATATCTTAATAGCGAGATAGACGATGAGGTATATATGGAACAACCAGAAGGGTTTATCAATTTCAAATATCCCGATCGAGTGCTAAAATTAAAGAGAGCAATATATGGTTTAAAGCAGTCTGGCAGAGAATGGAACCGTAAGTTGGATATCACTTTAAAATCCATTGGTTTCAAGCAGTGTCAGAATGAGCCATGCCTTTATACGAAAAATATTGATAAAAATTATAACTTCATTGCTGTTTACGTTGACGACATTATCGTGGCAAGTTCGAGTGAGACAGACCTATTGGCGATAAAGAGACAAATCGCTGAGAGTTTCGATATTGTTGACAAAGGCAGAATCCAACATTTTCTTGGAATGGAGATTGAACGTGTAGGCAGCGTAGGCGATATATCTGTTGGTCACTCTCAATACGTACAAAGTTTATTGAAGCAGTATGGTATGGAGCAGTGTCGCGGGGCATCTACTCCACTTGATCCTGGTTTCAAGATTCAATGTTCTACAATTGAATGCGAAAGAGTAAATGCTACAGAATACCAGTCTCTTATTGGCGCGTTGATGTATTTGGCAGTAACGACAAGGCCCGACATCTTACATTCAGTCAGCAAGTTGGCGCAAAGAAATTGCGATCCTCATGTTGAACATGAGACAGCGGCAAAACATGTACTAAGGTATCTTTCTGCAACGAAAAATTTAAAGCTTCATTTCAGAAAGACGGGTAAGCAAGCAGAGGGCTTCGTAGATGCAGATTGGGGCAGCAGCGTAGATGACAGAAGGTCCTATACCGGTTATGCATTCACTCTGGCAGGTTGTGTATTCTCTTGGGAGAGTAAGAAACAAGTGACAGTTGCGTTAAGCAGTACCGAAGCTGAATACATGGCGTTATCGGCGGCAGCCAAAGAGGCAGTTTATTTGAAAAATTTGTTACGTGAGATTGATTGCTACAATAGCAAGAGGGCGCTCACAATGTATGGTGATAATTTGAGTTCACAACATTTAGCGCAGAATCCAGTTTACCATAATCGAAGTAAGCATATTGATATAAGATTTCATTATATACGAGAAGTTGTAAAGAATAATGTAATTGATTTAAGATATTTAAGTACAGATAATATGCCAGCAGATATTTTGACTAAAAATCTTTGTAAATCAAAACATGTAAAATTAATTGAATTACTTGGTATGAAACAATAATTTTTGATATTGAAGAGAAAATCATTGTTGTTGAGGAGGAGTGTTGAAAATCTGGCAACCACCGAATGGTTATAGTATTCCCCTTACAACAACAACGTTTTTCGGTTACGTTTAAGATTCTTGTAATCCATTTTGTTAGTTCTTAATAAACCACAGATGTGAACGGTCGTATGAACTATAAAGAAAGTCTTTTATTTATTCCGGCTCCTTGCGACAAAGTAAGTCCTCCAACATATGCACATTTAGCAATCGATATCGAGATGCTTCAACTCATTAGTTTAATATATTTAAGTTAATAAACCTTTTTTAACAAACTGAAGTTGGCATAAATCCATGGCGGCATAACGGCAGTGCATGTAGAAGAATTCCATTATCTTATATTTAGGTATAAATTCGATTTTCTTGTATATACACATTTAGCAAGCGATACCGAATTGCATCAAATCATTAGTTTACCATATTTATGTTAATTAACCCTCTCTATCTTACTGAATTCTACATAAAGCCTTAACGGCATAACGGCAGTGTATTTAAAAGAATTCCGTTATCTCATATTTAGGTATAAAGTTGATTTTGTTGTATATACACATTTAGCAAGCGATATCGAAATGCTTCAACTCATTCGTTTAACATATTACCGTTAAGGCGTTATGTAGACTTCAGTAAGCTAAAAAATGTTTTTTAACTTATACTGTTAAACAAATGATTTGAAGCATTTCGATATCGATAGCTCAATATGTATATACAAGAAAATCGACTTTATACCAAAATATAAGATTACGGAATTCTTCTACATCCACTGCCGTTATGCCAACTTCAGATCGTTAAAGAAGGTTTACTAACTTAAATATGTTAAGCTAATGAGTTGAAGCATTTCGATATCGATTGCTAAATGTGTATATACAAGAAAATCGACTTTATACCTAAATATAAGATTACGGAATTCTTCTAAACGCACTGCCGTTATACCGCCATGGCTTTATTCCAACTTCAATACGTTAAAGAAGGTTTTTTAACTTAAATATGTTAAACTAATGAGTTTTTAAGCATCTTTGATATCGATTGCTAAATGTGTATATACAACAAAATCGACATTATACCTAAATATAAGATTTCGGAATTCTTCTAAATGCACTGCCGTGATGCCGCCATGGCTTTATTCCAACTTCAAAACGTTAAAGAAGGTTAATTAACTTAAATATGATTTAAACTAATGATTCGAAGGAATCTTTTAAATATCGATTTGCCGCCATGGTTTTTATCAACTTCAATACATTAAAAAACCTAAATTAACTTAAATATGTTCTAATGACTTTTTGGCATTTCGCCATCGGGTTTATACAATAAATCGAATTTATAACCCTTTAAAATAAAATAAGGGATTTTTGAATGCACTGCCGTTATGCCGCCATGGCCTTATATCAACTTCAATACGATTAAAAGTTTAATTTACTTAAATATGGTTAATTAATGAGTTGAAGCATCTCGATATCGATTGCGATATGTGTATAACAACAAAACCGACTTTATACGAAATCTTAAAAATGCCGTTATGCGCATAGCTTTTAAACAAATTCAATACGTTAAAGAAGGTTAATTATCTAAATACGATTTAAAATAATGATTTGAAGCTTTTAATATGTTTATACAAAGAAAAGAATCTTTTACCTTAAATAAGATAAGAATCTTCTAATACGAAATTATGCCGCCATGGCTTTATATCACTTCAATACGTTTTAAAAAAGGTTAATTAAATTAAATATGTTAAAATAATTCTTTAAAATTTAAATATGCTTGTATATACGAAATCGCTTTATTTAAATTAAATATGAATTTAATACCTTAAGCATCTCGATATCGGGTTGCTAAATGTGATTAACCAAAATCGACTTTATACCAAATAAACATTAAAGAATTCTTCTAATTAAGTTGCCGTTTGAAGCCATGGCTTTATGCCAACTTCAGTTCGTTATAGAAGGTTTATTAACTTAAATATGTTAAACTAATGAGTTGAGGCATCTCGATATCGATTGCTAAATGTGTATATACAACAAAATCGACTATATGCCTAAATATAAGATTACGGATTTCTTCTAAATGCACTGCCGTTATGCCGCCATGGCTTTAGATCAACTTCAATACGTTAAAGAAGGTTAATTAACTTAAATAAGTTAAACTAATGATTTGAAGCATTTCGATATCGCTTGCTAAATGTGTACATACAAGAAAATCGACTTTATACCTAAATATAAGATAACGGAATTCTTCTACAGGCACTGCCGTTATGCCGCCATGGCTTTGTACCAACTTCAGTTCGTTAAAGAAGTTTTATTAACTTAAATATGTTAAACTAATGATTTGAAGCATTTCGATATCGCCTGCTAAATGTGTATATACAAGAAAATCGACTTTATACCTAAATATAAGATCACGGAATTCTTCTAAATGCACTGCCGTTATGCCACCATGGCTTTATATCAACTTCAATACGTTAAAGAAGGTTAATTAACTTAAATATGTTAATCTAATGATTTGAAGCATTTCGATATCGCTTGCTAAATGTGTATATACAAGAAAATCGACTTTATACCTAAATATAAGATAACGGAATTCTTCTACATGCACTGCCGTTATGCCGCCATGGATTTATGCCAACTTCAGTCCGTTAAAGAAGGTTTATTAACTTAAATATGTTAAACTAATGAGTTGAAGCATCTCGATATCGATTGCTAAATGTGTATAAACAACAAAATCGACTTTATACGAAATTCTTCCAAATGCACTGCCGTTATGCCGCCATAGCTTTATATCAACTTCAATACGTTAAAGAAGGTTAATTATTCTAAATATGTTAAACTAATGGTTTGAAGCATTTCGATATCGATTGCCAAATGTGCAAATACAAGAAAATCGACTTTATACCTAAATATAAAATTATAACATTACGTAATTCTTCTAAATGCACTGCATCTATACCGTTAAGGCTTTATGTAGACTTCAGTAAGCTTCAAAATGTTTATTAACTTAATATGTTAAACAAATGATTTGAAGCATTTCGATATCGATTGAAAAATGTGTATATACAAGAAAATCGACTTTATGCATAATATAAGATTACGGAATTCTTCTACATCCACTGCCGTTATGCCAACTTCAGATCGTTAAAGAAGGTTTATTAACTTAAACATGTTAAACTAATGAGTTCAAGCATTTCGATGTCGATTGCTAAATGCGTATATACAACAAAATCGACGTAATACCTAAATATAAGATTACGGAGCTCGTCCAAATGCACTGCCGTTATGCCGTTAAGGCTTTTGTAGATATCAGTAAGATAAAGAGGGTTAATTTACGTAAATATGTTAAACTAATGATTTGAGGCATTTCAATATCGATTGCTAAATGTGTAAACATAAGAAAATCGACTATATACTTAAATGTAAGATTACGGAATTCTTCTACATGCACTGTCGTTATGCCGCCATGGCTTTATATCTCCTTCATTACGTTAAAGAAAGTTAATTAACTTAAATATGTTAAACTAATGATTTGAAGATTTTCGATATCGATTGCTAAATGTGTAAATACAAGAAAATCGACTTTATACCTAAATAAAAGATTACGAAATCCTTCAACATGCACTGCCGTAATACCGCCGTGGCTATATGCCAAATTCAGATCGTTAAAGAAGGTTTATTAACTTAAATATGTTAAGCTAATGAGTTGAAGCATCTCGATATCGATTGCTAAATGTGTATATACAACAAAATCGACTTTATACCTAAATATAAGATTACGGAATTCTTCCAAATGCACTGCCTTTATACCGGCTTTATGTAAACTTCAGTAGGATAAAGAAGGTTAATTAACTTAAGGATATTAAACTAATGATTTGAGGCATTTCGATATCGCTTGCTAAATGTGTATATACAAGAAAATCGTATTTATACCTAAATATAAGATAACGGAATTCTTCTAAATGCACTGCCGTTATACCGTTAAATCTTTATGTAGACTTCAGTGCGTTAAAGAACGTTTATTAACTTAAATCTGTTAAACTAATGATTTGAAGCATTTCGATATCGATTGCTAAATGTGTATATACAAGAAAATCGACTTTATACCAAAACATAAGATTACAGAATTCTTCTAAATGCACTGCCGTTATGCCGCCATGGCTTTATGCCAACCTCAGTTCGTTAAAGAAGGTTTATTAACTTAAATATGTTAAACTAATGAGTTGGAGCATCTCGATATCGATTGCTAAATGAGTATATACAAGAAAATCGAATTTATACCTAAATAAAAGATTACGGAATTCTTCTATATGCACTGCCGTTATGCCGTTAAGGCTTTATGTAGACTTCAGTAAGATAGAGAGGGTTAATTAGCTTAAATTTGTCAATCTAATGATTTGAAACATTTCGATATCGATTCCTAAATATGTAAATACAAGAAAATCGACTTTTTACCTAAATAGAAAATTACGGAATTCTTCTGAATGCACTGCAGTTATACCGCTATGGCTTTATGTAGACTTCAGTGCGTCAAAGAAAGTTTATTAACTTAAATATGTTAAACTAATGATTTGAAGCATTTCGATATCGATTGCTAAATGTGTATATACAAGAAAATCGACTTTATACCAAAACATAAGATTACAGAATTCTTCTAAATGCACTGCCGTTATGCCGCCATGGCTTTATGCCAACCTCAGTTCTTTAAAGAAGGTTTATTAACTTAAATATGTTAAACTAATGAGTTGGAGCATCTCGATATCGATTGCTAAATGTGTATATACAACAAATTCGACTTTATACCTAAGTATAAGTTTACGGAATTCTTCCAAATGCACTGCCGTTATACCGTTATGGCTTTATGTAAACTTCAGTAAGATAAAGAAGGTTAATTAACTTAAATATGTTTACTTAAATATGTTAACTTAAATATGTTAAACTAATGACTTGAGGCATTTCGTTATCGATTGTTAAATACGTATATACAACAAAATCGACTTTATAACTAAATATAAGGTTACGGAGCTCGTCCAAATGTACTGTCGTTATGCCGCCATGGCTTTGTATCACCTTCAAAACGTTAAAGAAGGTTAATTATTTTAAATATGTTAAACTAATGGTTTGAAGCAATTCGATATCGATTGCTAAATGTGCAAATACAAGAAAGTCGACTTTATACCTAAATGTAAAATTATAACATTACGGAATTCTTCTAAATGTACTGCCGTTATACCGTTAAGGCTTTAAGTAGACTTCAGTAAGCTAAAAAATGTTTATTAACTTATAATGTTAAACAAATGATTTAAAGCATTTCGATATCGATAGCTCAATGTGTATATACAAGAAAATCGACTTTATACCTAAATATAAGATTACGGAATTCTTCTACATCCACTGCCGTTATGCCAACTTCAGATCGTTAAAGAAGGTTTATTAACTTAAATATGTTAAACTAATGAGTTGAAGCATTTCGATATCGATTGCTTAATGTGTATATACAAGAAAATCGATTTTATACGTAAATAAAAGATTACGGAATTCACCCAAATATACTGCCGTTATGCCGTTATGGCTTTATTTAAACTTCAGTACGATAAAGAAGGTTAATTAACCTAAATATGCTAAACCAGCTATTTGAAGATTTTCGATATCGATTGCTAAATGTGTAAATCCAAGAAAATCGACTACATACCTAAATATAAGATTACGGAATTCTTCTACATGCACTGCCGTTATGGCGCCATGGCTCTATGTTAACTTCAGGCGTTAAAGAAGCTTTATTAACTAAAATATGTTAAACTAAAGATTTGACGCATTTTGATATCGATTGCTAAATGAGTATATACAAGAAAATCGAATTCATACCTAAATATAAGATTACGTAATTCTTCTAAATGCACTGCCGTTATGCCGTTATGGCTTTATATTAACTTCAGTTCGTTAAAGAAGGTTTATTAACTTAAATATGTTAAACCAGTTATTTGAAGCATTTCGATATCGATTGCTTAATGCATATATACAAGAAAATCGACTTTATACCTAAATATAAGACTACGGAATTCTTCCAAATGTACTGTCGTTATGCCGCCATGGCTCTTTATCAACTTCAATACGTTAAAGAAGGTTAATTAACTTAAATATGTCAAACTAAGGATTTGAAGCATTTCGATATCGCTTGCTAAATGTGTATATACAAGAAAATCGAATTTATACCTAAATATAAGATAACTGAATTCTTCTACATGCACTGTCGTTATGCCGCCATGGCTTTATATCTCCTTCATTACGTTAAAGAAAGTTAATTAACTTAAATATGTTAAACTAAAGATTTGACGCATTTCGATATCGATTGCTAAATGAGTATATACAAGAAAATCGAATTCATACCTAAATATAAGATTACGTAATTCTTCTAAATGCACTGCCGTTATGCCGTTATGGCTTTATATTAACTTCAGTTCGTTAAAGAAGGTTTATTAACTTAAATATGTTAAACCAGTTATTTGAAGCATTTCGATATCGATTGCTTAATGCATATATACAAGAAAATCGACTTTATACCTAAATATAAGACTACGGAATTCTTCCAAATGTACTGTCGTTATGCCGCCATGGCTTTGTATCAACTTCAATACGTTAAAGAAGCTTAATTATTTTAAATATGTTAAACTAATGGTTTGAAGCATTTTGGCATCGCTTGCTAAATGAGTATATACAAGAAAGTCAAATTTATACCTAAATATAAGATAACGGAATTCTTCTAAATGCAGTGCAGTTATACCGTTAAGGCTTAATGTAAACTTCAGTGCGTTAAAGAAGTTTTAGTAACTTAAATATGTAAAACTAATGATTTGAAGCTTTTCGCTATCGATTGCTAAATGCATATATACAAGAAAGTCGAATTTATACCTAAATATAAAATTGCGGAATTCTTCTAAATGCAGTGCAGTTATACCGCCATGGCTTCATGTCACCTTCGGTAGGTTAAAGAAGGTAATTTTACTTATATATGTTAAACTAATGATTTGAAGCATTTCGATATCGATTGCTTAATGTGCTAGTACAAGAAACTTGACTTTATACCTAAACATAAGATAACGGAGTTCTTCCAAATGCACTGCCGTTATTCCGCCATGGCCTTATGTTAACTTCAGTTAGTTAAAGAAGGTTTATTAACTCAAATATGTTAAACCTGTTATTTGAAGCATTTCGATATCGATTGCTTAATGCATATATACAAGAAAATCGACTTTATACCTAAATATAAGATTATGGAATTCTTCCAAATTACTGTCGTTATGGCGCCATGGCTTTATTTCACCTTCAATACGTTAAAGATGGTTAATTAACTTTAATATGTTAAACTAATGATTTGAAGCATTTCGATATCGATTGCTAAATGTGTATATACAAGAAAATCGACTTTATACCTAAATATAAGATTACGGAATTCTTCCAAATTACTGTCGTTATGGCGCCATGGCTTTATTTCACCTTCAATACGTTAAAGATGGTTAATTAACTTTAATATGTTAAACTAATGATTTGAAGCATTTCGATATCGATTGCTAAATGTGTATATACAAGAAAATCGACTTTATACCTAAATATAAGATTACGGAATTCTTCCAAATGTACTGTCGTTATGCCGCCCTGGTTTGTATCAACTTCAATACGTTAAAGAAGGTTAATTATTTTAAATATGTTAGACTAATGGTTTGAAGCATTTCGATATCGACTGCTAAATGTGTGAATACAACAAAATCCACTTTATACCTAAATATAAAATTATAACATTACGGAGTTCTTCTAAATGTACTGCCGTTATACCGTTAAGGCTTTATGTAGACCTCATTAAGCTAAAAACTGTTTATTAACTTAATATGTTAAACTAATGATTTGAAGCATTTCGATATCGATTGCTAAATGTGTATATACAAAAAAATCGAATTTATACCTAAATATAAGATGTTATGCCGCCATGGCTTTGTGTAAACTTCAGTGCGTTAAAGTAGGTTTGCTAACTTAAATATGTTAAACTAGTGATTTGAAGCATTTCGATATCGATTGCTAAATGAGTATATACAAGAAAATCGACTTCATACCTAAATATAAGATTACGGGATTCTTCCAAATGTACTGTCGTTATGTCGCCATGGCTTTATATCACCTTCAATACTTTAAAGAAGGTTAATTAACTTAAATATGTTAAACTAATGATTTGAAGATTTTCGAAATCGACTGCTAAGTGCATATATACAAGAAAATCGACTTAATACCTAAATATAAGATTACGTAATTCTTCTAAATGCTTTGCCGCTATGCCGTTAAGGCGTTTGTAGACTTCAGTAAGATAAAGAGGGTTAATTAAATTAAATATGTTAAACTAATGATTTGATGCATTTCGATATCGATTGCTAAATGTGTATATACAAGAAAATCGACTTTATACCTAAATATAAGATTACGGAATTCTTCTAAATGCACTGCCGTTATGCCGTTATGGCTTCATTTTAACTTCAGTTCGTTTAAGAAGGTTTATTAACTTAGATATGTTACACCAGTTATTTGAAGCATTTTGAAATCGATTGCTTAATGCATATATACAAGAAAATCGACTTTCTACGTAAATATAAGTTTACGGAATTTTTCTAAATGCACTGCTGTTATGCCGTTATGGCTTTATGTTAACTTCTGTTCGTTAAAGAAGGTTAATTTACTTAAATATGTTAAACTAATGTTTTGAAGATTTTCGAAATCGATTGCTAAATGCATATATACAAAAAAATCGACTTTATACCTAAATATAAGATTACGGAATTCTTCAAATGCACTGCCATTATGCCGTTAAGGCGTTTGCAGACTTCAGTAAGATAAAGAGGGTTAATTAACTTAAATATGTTAAACTAATGATTTGAAGATTTTCGAAATCGATTGCTAAATGCATATATACAACAAATTCGACTTAATACCTAAATATAAGATTACGGATTTCTTCTAAATGCACTGCCGTTATGCCGTTATGGCTTTATATTAACTTCAGTTCGTTAAAGAAGGTTTATTAACTTAAATATGTTAAACCAGTTATTTGAAGCATTTCGATATCGATTGCTTAATGCATATATACAAGAAAATCGACTTTATACCTAAATATAAGATTACTTAATTCTTCTAAATGCTTTGCCGTTATGCCGTTAAGGCGTTCGTCGACTTCAGTAAGATAAAGAGGGTTAATTAACTTAAATATGTTAATCTAATGATTTGAAGCATTTCGATATCGATTGCTAAATGTATGTGTATGTATATACAAGAAAATCGACTTTATACCGAAATATAAGACTACGGAATTCTTCTAAATGCACTGCCGTTATGGCTTCATTTTAACTTCAGTTCGTTTAAGAAGGTTTATTAACTTAGATATGTTACACCAGTTATTTGAAGCATTTTGAAATCGATTGCTTAATGCATATATATAAGAAAATCGACTTTCTACCTAAATATAAGTTTACGGAATTCTTGCAAATGTACTGTCGCTATGCCGCCATGGCTTTTTATCAACTTCAATATGTTATAGAAGGATAATTAACTTAAATATGTTAAACTAATGTTTTGAAGATTTTCGAAATCGATTGCTAAATGCATATATACAAAAAAATTGACTTTATACCTAAATATAAGATTACGGAATTCTTCAAATGCACTGCCGTTATGCCGTTAAGGCGTTTGCAGACTTCAGTAGGATAAAGAGGGTTAATTAACTTAAATAAGTTAAACTAATGATTTTAAGATTTTCGAAATCGATTGGTAAATGCATATATACAACAAATTCGACATAATACTTAAATATAAGATTACGGAATTCTTCCAAATGTACCGCCGTTATGCCGCCATGGCTTTATGTCAACTTCAATATGTTAAAGAAGGTTAATAAACTTAAATATGTTAAAGTAATGATTTGGGGCATTTCGATATCGATTGCTAAATGTGTATATACAACAAAATCGACTTTATACCTAAATATAAATTTACGAAATTCTCCCAAAAGCACTGCCGTTATACCGTTATGGCTTTATGTTAACTTCAGTAAGATAAAGAAGGTTAATTAACTTAAATATGTTAAACTAATGATTTGAAGCATTTCGATATCGATTTCTAAATGCACATATACCAGAAAATCGACTTTATACCTAAATAAAAGATTACGGAATTCTTCCAAATTACTGTCGTTATGGCGCCATGGCTTTATTTCACCTTCAATATGTTAGAGATGGTTAATTAACTTAAATATGTTAAACTAATGATTTGAAGCATTTCGATATCGATTTCTAAATGCATATATACCAGAAAATCGACTATATACCTAAATAAAAGATTACGGAATTCTTTCAAATTACTGTCGTTATGGCGTTAAGGCTTTATTTCACCTTAAATACGTTAAAGATGGTTAACTAACTTTAATATGTTAAACTAATGATTTGAAGCATTTCGATATCGATTGCTAAATGCGTAAATACAAGAAAATCGACTATATACCTAAATATAAGATTACGGAACTCTTCTACCTGCACTGTCGTTATGCCGCCATGGCTTTATATTACCTTCATTACGTTAAAGGAGGTTAACTAACTTAAGTATGTTAAACGAATGATTTGAAGCTTTTCGATATCGCTTGCTAAATGCGTATATACAAGAAAATCGACGTTATACCTAAATATAAGATTACGGAATTCTTCTAAATGCACTGTCGTTATGCCGCCATGGCTCTATATCACCTTCATTACGTTAAAGAAGGTTAATTAACTTAAATATGTTAAACCAGTTATTTGAAGCATTTCGATATCGATTGCTTAATGCATATATACAAGAAAATCGACTTTATACCTAAATATAAGATTACGGAATTCTTCCAAATGTACTGTCGTTATGCCACCATGACTTTATATCAACTTCA
>JAPZAG010001975.1:0-23183 GCA_027475135.1 Bactrocera correcta
GCGGCTAAACTATTGGAACGAGGTGGGTCAAACATAAAGCATTCGGTAGGTAATTTAAAGAGCTCTCAGGAAAGTTCCCAATTTTTCTTCTACTCCTGCCAGGGGCTTGGCAATAGTCACAGTTTTGTTTCAACTTTGATAACGCTCTAGCGGGTAAACTGTTTGAACGAGGTGAGTCAAACATAAAGCATTGGATAGATAATTTAAAGAGCTCTCAGGAAAATTTTCAATCTTTCTTCTACTCCTATCAGGGGCTTGGTAATAGTCACATTTTTGTTTCAACTTTGCTAACGCTCTAGCGGCTAAACAATTAGAACGAGGTGGGTCAAACATAAAGCATTGGTTAGATAATTTAAAGGGCTCTCAGGAAAGTTTTTAATCTTTGTTCTACTACTATCAGGCGCATGGAAATAGTCACATTTTTGTTTCAACTTTGCTAACGCTCTAGCGGCTAAACTATTGGAACGAGGTGGGTCAAACATAAAGCATTGGTTAGATAATTTAAAGAGCTTTCAGGAAAGTCTTCAGTCTTTCTTCTATTCCTATCAGGGGCATGGCAATAGTCACATTTTTGTTTCAACTTTGCTAACGCTCTAGCGGCTAAACTATTTGAACAAGGTGAGTCACACATAAAGCGTTGGTTAGATAATTTAAAGAGCTGTCAGGAAAGTCTTCAATCTTTGTTCTACTACTATCAGGGGCTTGGAAATAGTCACATTTTTGTTTCACTTTTGATAACACTCTAGCGGGTAAACTGTTTGAACGAGGTGAGTCAAACATAAAGCGTTGGTTAGATAATTTAAAGAGCTGTCAGGAAAGTTTTCAATCTTTGTTCTACTACTATCAGGGGCTTGGTAATATTCACATTTTTGTTTCAACTTTGCTAACGCTCAAACATAAAGTATTGGTCTTAGGAAAGTCTTCAACCTTTCTTCTACTCTTATCAGGGGCTTGGTAATAGTCACATTTTTGTTTCAACTTTGCTAACGCTCTAGCGGCTAAACTATTGGAACGAGTTGGGTCAAACATAAAGCGTTGGTTAGATAGATTAAAGAGCTTTCAGGAAAGTCTTCAATCTTTCTTCTACTCCTATCAGGGTTTTGGTAATAGTCACATTTCTGTTTCACTTTTGATAACGCTCTGAGGCTAAACTATTTGAATGAGGTGGGTCGAACATAAAGCATTGGTTAGACAATTTAAAGAGCTCTCAAGAAAGTCTGCAATCTTTCTTCTACTCTTATCAGGGGCTTGGCAATAGTCACATTTTTGTTTCAACTTTGCTAACGCTCTAGCGGCTAAACAATTAGAACGAGTTGGGTCAAACATAAAGCGTTGGTTAGATAATTTAAAGAGCTCTCAGGAAAGTCTTCAATCTTTATTCTACTCCAATCAGGGGCTTGGAAATAGTCACATTTTTATTTCACTTTTATTAATGCTCTAGCGGGTAAAATATTTAAACGAGGTTAGTCAAACATAAAGCATTGGTTAGATAATTTAAAGAGCTTTCAGAAAAGTCTTCAATCTTTCTTCTACTCCTATCAGGGGCTTGGAAATAGTCACATTTTTGTTTCAACTTTGCTAACGCTCTAGCGGCTAAACTATTGGAACGAGTTGGGTCAAACATAAAGCATTCGTTAGATAATTTAAAGAGCTCTCAGGAAAGTCTTCAATCTTTATTCTACTCCTATCAGGGGCTTGGAAATAGTCACATTTTTATTTCACTTTTATTAATGCTCTAGCGGGTAAACTATTTAAACGAGGTTAGTCAAACAAAAAGCATTGGTTAGATAATTTAAAGAGCTTTCAGAAAAGTCTTCAATCTTTCTTCTACTCCTATCAGGGGCTTGGAAATAGTCACATTTTTGTTTCAACTTTGCTAACGCTCTAGTGGCTAAACTATTTGAACGAGTTGGGTCAAACATAAAGCGTTGGTTAGATAATTTAAAGAGCTCTCAGGAAAGTCTTCAATCTTTATTCTACTCCTATCAGGGGCTTGGAAATAGTCACATTTTTGTTTCACTTTTATTAATGCTCTAGCGGGTAAACTATTTAAACGAGGTTAGTCAAACATAAAGCATTGGTTAGATAATTTAAAGAGCTCTCAGGAAAGTCTTTAATCTTTGTTCTACTACTATCAGGGGCTTGGAAATAGTCACATTTTTGTTTCAACTTTGCTAACGCTCTAGCGGCTAAACTATTGGAACGAGTGTTGTCAAACATAAAGCGTTGATTAGATAATTTAAAGAGCTCTCAGGAAAGTCTTCAATCTTTATTCTACTCCTACCAGGGGCTTGGAAATAGTCACATTTTTGTTTCACTTTTATTAATGCTCTAGCGGGTAAACTATTTAAACGAGGTTAGTCGAACATAAGGCATTGGTTAGATAATTTAAAGGGCTCTCAGGAAAGTCTTTAATCATTGTTCTACTACTATCAGGCGCATGGAAATAGTCACATTTTTGTTTCAACTTTGCTAACGCTCTAGCGGCTAAACTATTGGAACGAGGTGGGTCAAACATAAAGCATTGGTTAGATAATTTAAAGAGCTTTCGGGAAAGTCTTCAGTCTTTCTTCTATTCCTATCAGGGGCTTGGCAATAGTCACATTTTTGTTTCAACTTTGCTAACGCTCTAGCGGCTAAACTATTTGAACAAGGTGAGTCACACATAAAGCGTTGGTTAGATAATTTAAAGAGCTGTCAGGAAAGTCTTCAATCTTTGTTTTACTACTATCAGGGGCTTGGAAATAGTCACATTTTTGTTTCACTTTTGATAACGCTCTAGCGGGTAGACTGTTTGAACGAGGTGAGTCAAACATAAAGCGTTGGTTAGATAATTTAAAGAGCTGTCAGGAAAGTATTCAATCTTTGTTCTACTACTATCAGGGGCTTGGTAATAGTCACATTTTTGTTTCAACTTTGCTAACGCTCAAACATAAAGTATTGGTTATATAATTTAAAGAGCTCTCAGGAAAGTCTTCAACCTTTCTTCTACTCTTATCAGGGGCTTGGTAATAGTCACATTTTTGTTTCAACTTTGCTAACGCTCTAGCGGCTAAACTATTGGAACGAGTTGGGTCAAACATAAAGCGTTGGTTAGATAGAGTAAAGAGCTTTCAGGAAAGTCTTTAATCTTTCTTCTACTCCTATCAGGGTTTTGGTAATAGTCACATTTCTGTTTCACTTTTGATAACGCTCTGAGGCTAAACTATTTGAATGAGGTGGGTCGAACATAAAGCATTGGTTAGACAATTTAAAGAGCTCTCAAGAAAGTCTGCAATCTTTCTTCTACTCTTATCAGGGGCTTGGCAATAGTCACATTTTTGTTTCAACTTTGCTAACGCTCTAGCGGCTAAACAATTAGAACGAGTTGGGTCAAACATAAAGCGTTGGTTAGATAATTTAAAGAGCTCTCAGGAAAGTCTTCAATCTTTATTCTACTCCAATCAGGGGCGTGGAAATAGTCACATTATTGTTTCACTTTTATTAATGCTCTAGCGGGTAAACTATTTAAACGAGGTTAGTCAAACATAAAGCATTGGTTAGATAATTTAAAGAGCTTTCAGAAAAGTCTTCAATCTTTCTTCTACTCCTATCAGGGGCTTGGAAATAGTCACATTTTTGTTTCAACTTTGCTAACGCTCTAGCGGCTAAACTATTGGAACGAGTTGGGTCAAACATAAAGCATTCGTTAGATAATTTAAAGAGCTCTCAGGAAAGTCTTCAATCTTTATTCTACTCCTATCAGGGGCTTGGAAATAGTCACATTTTTGTTTCACTTTTATTAATGCTCTAGCGGGTAAACTATTTAAACGAGGTTAGTCAAACAAAAAGCATTGGTTAGATAATTTAAAGAGCTTTCAGAAAAGTCTTCAATCTTTCTTCTACTCCTATCAGGGGCTTGGAAATAGTCACATTTTTGTTTCAACTTTGCTAACGCTCTAGCGGCTAAACTATTGGAACGAGTTGGGTCAAACATAAAGCGTTGGTTAGATAATTTAAAGAGCTCTCAGGAAAGTCTTTAATCTTTGTTCTACTACTATCAGGGGCTTGGAAATAGTCACAGTTTTGTTTCACTGTTGATAACGCTCTAACGGCTAAACTATTTGAACGAGGTGGGTCAAACATAAAGCATTGGTTAGATAATTTAAAGAGCTTTCAGGAAAGTCTTCATTCTTTCTTCTGTTCCTATCAAGGGCTTGACAATAGTCACATTTTTGTTTCATCTTTGCTAACGCTCTAGCGGCTAAACTATTGGAACGAGTTGTGTCAAACATAAAGCGTTGATTAGATAATTTAAAGAGCTCTCGGGAAAGTCTTCAATCTTTATTCTACTCCTACCAGGGGCTTGGAAATAGTCACATTTTTGTTTCACTTTTATTAATGCTCTAGCGGGTAAACTATTTAAACGAGGTTAGTCGAACATAAAGCATTGGTTAGGTAATTTAAAGAGCTTTCAGAAAAGTCTTCAATCTTTCTTCTACTCCTATCAGGGGCTTAGAAATAGTCACATTTTTGTTTCAACTTTGCTAACGCTCTAGCGGCTTAACTATTGGAACGAGGTGTGTCAAACATAAAGCATTGGTTAGATAATTTAAAGAGCTCTTAGGAAAATCTTCAATCTTTCTTCTACTCTTATCAAAGGCTTGGCAATAGTCACATCTTTGTTTCAACTTTGCTAACGCTCTAGCGGCTAAACTATTGGAACGAGGTCGGTCAAACACAAAGCATTGGTTAGATAATTTAAAGAGCTCTCAGGAAAATCTTCACTCTTTATTCTACTCCTATCAGGGGCTTGGCAATAGTCACATTTTTGTTTCAACTTTGCTAACGCTCTAAGGCTAAACTATTTGAATGAGGTGGGTCGAACATAAAGCATTGGTTAGATAATTTAAACTTTATACCTAAATATAAAATTATAACATTACGGAATTCTTCTAAATGCACTGCCGTTATACCGCTAAGGCTTTATGTAGACTTCAGTATGCTAAAAAATGTTTATTAACTTTATATGTTAAACTTATGATTTGAAGCTTTTCGATATCGATAGCTAAAACAAAAAAATCGACTTTATACCTAAATATAAGATCACGGAATTCTTCTACATGCACTGTCGTTATGCCGCCATGGCTTTATATCACCTTCATTACGTTAAAGAAGGTTAACTAACTTAAATATGTTAAACTAATGATTTGAAGATTTTCGATATCGATTGCTAAATGCGTAAATACAAGAAAATCGACTATATACCTAAATATAAGATTACGGAATTCTTCTACATGCATTGTCGTTATGCCGCCATGGCTTTATATCACCTTCATTACGTTAAAGAAGGTTAACTAACTTAAATATGTTAAACTAATGATTTGAAGATTTTCGATATCGATTGCTAAATGCGTAAATACAAGAAAATCGACTTTACACATAAATATAAGATTACGGAATTCTTCTACATGCACTGTCGTTATGCCGCCATGGCTCTATATCACCTTCATTACGTTAAAGAAGGTTAATAACTTAAACATGTTAAACTAATGATTTGAAGCATTTCGATATCGATTGCTAAATGTGTATATAAAAGAAAATCGACTTTATACCTAAATATAAGATTACGTAATTCTTCTAAATGCTTTGCCGTTATGCCGTTAGGCGTTTGTAGACTTCAGTAAGATAAAGAGGGTTAATTAACTTAAATATGTTAAACTAATGATTTGAAGCATTTCGATATCGATTGCTAGATGCGTATATACAACAAAATCGACTTTATACCCAAATATAAGATTACGGAATTCTTCTACAATGCACTGTCGTTATGCCGCGATGGCTTTATATCACCTTCATTACGTTAAAGAAGTTTAATTAACTAAAAAATGTTAAACTAATGATTTGAAGCATTTCGTTATCGATCGCTAAATGTGTATATACAACAAAATCGACTTTATACCTAAATATAAGATTACGGAATTCTTCTGCATGCACTGTCGTTATGCCGCCATGGCTTTATAACACCTTCCATACGTTAAAGAAGGTTAACTAACTTAAATATGTTAAACGAATGATTTGAAGCATTTCGATTACGATTGCAAAATGTGTATGTACAACAAAATCGACTTTATATCTAAATATAAGATAACGGAATTCATATAAATATACTGCCGTTATGCCGTGATGGCTTTATGTAAACTTCAGTAAGATAAAGAAGGTTAATTAATTTAAATATGCTAAACGGTTTTTTGAAGCATTTCGATATCGACTGCAAAATGTGTATATAAAAGAAAATCGAATTTATGCCTAAATTTAAGACTACGGAATTCTTCCAAATGCAGTGCCGTTATGGACTTTATGTCAACTTCAGTTCGCTAAAGGAGGTTTATTAACTTAAATATGTTAAACCAGTTATCTGAAGCTTTTCCATATCGATTGCGAAATGCATATATACAAGAAAATCGACTTTATACTTAAGTATAAAATTAAACATTACGGAATTCTTCTAAATGCACTGTCGTTATGCCGCCATGGTTTAACACTTCATTACGTTAAAGAAGTTAACGACTTAAATATGTTAAACGAATGATTTGAAGCATTTCGATATCGATAGCTAAATGTGTATATACAAGAAAATCGACTTTATACCTAAATATAAGATTACGGAATTCTTCTAAATGCACTGCCGTTATGCCGCCATGGCTTTACTCTTCGTTAAAAGAAGGTTAATTAACTTAAATATGTTAAACTAATGATTTGAAGCATTCGATATCGATTGCTAAATGTGTATATACAACAAAATCGACTTTATACCTAAATATAAGATTACGGAATTCTTCTAAATAGCACTGCGTTATGCCGCCATGGCTTTATAGTCAACTTCATTCGTTAAAGAAGGTTAATTTACTTAAATATGTTAAACTAATGATTTGAAGATTTCGATATCGATGCTAAAGCGTATACAAGAAAATCGACTTTATACCTAAATATAAGATTACGGAATTCTTCTAAATGCACTGTCGTTATGCCGCTATGGCTTTATATCACCTTCATTACGTTAAAGAAGGTTAATTAACTTAAATATGTTAAACTAATGATTTGAAGCATTTCGATATCGATTGCTAAATGTGTATATACAACAAAATCGACTTTATACATAAATATAAGATTACGGAATTCTTCTAAATGCACTGTCGTTATGCCGCCATGGCTTTATATCACCTTCATTACGTTAAAGAAGGTTAACTAACTTAAATATGTTAAACTAATGATTTGAAGCATTTCGATATCGATTGCTAATGTGTATATACAACAAAATCGACTTTTACCTAAATATAAGATTACGAAATTCTTCCAAATGACTGTCGTTATGCCGCCATGGCTTTATATCACTTCATACGTTAAAGAAGTTAACTAACTTAAATATGTTAAACTAATGATTTGAAGCATTTCGATATCGATAGCTAAATGTGTATGTTAAAACAAAATCGACTTTATACCTAAATATAAGATTACGGAATTCTTCCAAATGCACTGCCGTTATACCGTTATGGCTTTAGTACACTTCAGTAGAAAAAGAAGGTTAATTAACTTAAATATGTTAAACTAATGATTGAAGCATCTCGATATCGATTGCTAAATGTGTATATACAACAAAATCGACTTTATACCTAAATATAAGATTACGGAATTCTTCCAAATGCACTGCGTTATGCCGCCATGGCTTTATATCAACTTCAATACGTTAAAGAAGGTTAACGACTTAAATATGTTAAACTAATGATTTGAAGCATTTCGATATCGATTGCTAAAGTGGTATACAAGAAAATCGACTTTATACCTAAATATAAGATTACGGAATTCTTCTAAATGCACTGCCGTTATGCCGCCATGGCTTTATATCACCTTCAGTACGTTAAAGAAGGTTAATTAACTTAAATATGTTAAACTAATGATTTGAAGCATCTCGATATCGATTGCTAAATGTATATATACAACAAAATCGACTATTATACCTAAATATAAGATTACGGAATTCTTCTAAATGCACTGCCGTTATACCGTTATGGCTTTATGTAACTTCAGGTTTCGTTAAAGAAGGTTAATTAACTTAAATATGTTAAACTAAGTATTTGAAGCATTTCGATATCGATTGCTAATGCGTATATACAAGAAAATCGACTTTATACCTAAATATAAGATTACGGAATTCTTCTAAATGCACTGTCGTTATGCCGCCATGGCTTTATATCACCTTCATTACGTTAAAGAAGGTTAATTAACTTAAATATGTTAAACTAATGATTTGAAGCATTTTCGATATCGATTAGCTAAATGCTGTAAATACAAGAAAATCGACTTTATACCTAAATATAAGATTACGGAATTCTTCCAAATGCACTGTCGTTATGCCGCCATGGCTTTATGTCACCTTCATTACGTTAAAGAAGGTTAATTAACTTAAATATGTTAAACTAATGATTTGAAGCATTTCGATATCGATTGCTAAATGTGTATATACAACAAAATCGACTTTATACCTAAATATAAGATTACGGAATTCTTCTAAATGCACTGCCGTTATGCCGCCATGGCTTTAAGCCAACTTCCGTTCGTTAAAGAAGGTTTATTAACTTAAATATGTTAAACTAATGATTTGAAGCATTTCGATATCGATTGCTAAATGCGTATATACAAGAAAATCGACTATATACATAAATATAATATTACGGAATTCTTCTAAATGCACTGTCGTTATGCCGCCATGGCTTTATATCACCTTCATTACGTTAAAGAAGGTTAACGAACTTAAATATGTTAAACTAATGATTTGAAGCATTTCGATATCGATTGCTAAATGTATATATACAAGAAAATCGAATTTATACCTAAACATAAGATTACGGAATTCTTCCAAATGTACTGTCGTTATGCCGCCATGTCTTTATGTCACCTTCATTACGTTAAAGAAGGCTAATTAACTTAAATATGTTAAACTAATGATTTGAAACATTTCCATATCGATTGCTAAATGTGTATATACAAGAAAATCGACTTTATACCTAAATATAAGATTACGGAATTCTTCTAAATGCACTGCCGCTATGCCGCCATGGCTTTATGCCAACTTCCGTTCGTTAAAGAATGTTAAACTAATGATTTGAAGCATTTCGAATCGATTGCTAAATGTGTATGTACAACAAAATCGACTTTATACCTAAATATAAGATAACGGAATTCATATAAATATACTGCCGTTATGCCGTGATGGCTTTATGTAAACTTCAGTAAGATTAAGAAGGTTAATTAACTTAAATATGTGGGGTTGAGCAACGCTGTGGGGTTGAGCAACTCTGAAACCCTTTTTCGCATAAAGCGCAAGTTTCGAACAACAAACAACACTTGTCGAGTAAACTAGTAGCCGTGCGCATGTGACGGATCTATCTGCAGACAACCGAAAAACACAACTATCAACCTCTTTTTTCTCTTTTTAAAACTATGTATCTTAATCGTGTAAATGTAAAGTAATCGTAAATCGTTTTTTGTGATATTTATCCGCATTATAAAATAAAAAACTTTTATATTCCAACGTGTGAAACAATAGAAAATCGCAAACGTGAATTTTATTCGAATAAAGGAAAAACTCCTCTGTAAGTGCGTGGGTATAATCCCCACATATTTTGGGGGCTCGGACGGAAAAAATAATTTTTTTTTGTTTTTACATGAACCGATAGTGCGAAAAGTATTTGTTTAAATTACCGCATTTATATACGCCGCCGCGAATAAGTTGATCGGTATAATTTTCATTAGAAATCAAAAATTAAAGCGTAAAATAGCAACTATGACGAGTTTGCAGAAATTTGAATTTGTACGAGCGAAGCTGCGTACAGCCCGAAAAGAAAGCATAAACGCTCTGCACAAATTTGTATTCGAAGAAGATGGCGACAGATCGAGCAGGCAACGTTTGCCAGAATTTATAGGATTCCAATTCGACGAAAACGACGACCGCTGCAAACAGAAGTTTGCATACATCGGAAACAATTTGACGGCCAATGATCTAAATTCAATTTGTAACGTATTGGGTTTAAGTGGCAATGTAGCCGATGTGAAGCTGCATATTTTTCGAAATTTGCACAATGCGACATTGTTATGTGCTGCAGCAGAAAGCGACGAGAAAAGCGACGACGAAGACGAAGGTGAAGTTGACGACGACAGCGAAAATAATGACGTAGATATTATGCGTAGCTTTGACGAAACAGCAGCGAGTAATATCATTTTCGAATCACCTCAACGAACGAATGCGGTAAGCAGCGCGAATAACCAAACGCAGAAGGGAAATGCAGAGAAGAACGTTGAGCTTGGCGAGAGAGCAGTTACAAAAACAACTACATCGGTAGCGCCGACACCAATGCCACGATTTGCAATCAACTTTAGAGACGTCGAAGATTCTGTTCGACATTTTGACGGCAGCGAAAATATTTCTGTTGAAGTATGGTTAAGCGATTTTGAAGAGACAGCAATTTTAATGGGTTGGATGAACTACAAATGTTTATATTTGCAAAAAAATCATTACGCGGTTTGGCTAAGTTATTTATCCAAAGCGAACGGGAATAACATCTTGGCAAAAACTAAAATCGGCATTAGCAGAAGAGTTCAAAACAATTGTAAACAGTGCGCAGATACACAAACAACTTACTTGTAGAAAAATAAAAAAGGATGAAAGTGTGCAAGAATATTTTTTGTATATGAAACAATTAGCAATGCGTGGTAACGTTGAAAACAATGCATTGATACAATACGTGATCGATGGTATAGGGTGATTTTTTAAGAGCTTGATAACTTTTTTAAAAAAAAAAACGCATAAAATTTGCAAAATCTCATCGGTTCTTTATTTGAAACGTTAGATTGGTTCATGACATTTACTTTTGAAGATAATTTCATTTAAATGTTGACCGCGGCTGCGTCTTAGGTGGTCCATTCGGAAAGTCCAATTTTGGGCAACTTTTTCGAGCATTTCGCCGGAATAGCCCGAATTTCTTCGGAAATGTTGTCTTCCAAAGCTGGAATAGTTGCTGGCTTCTTTCTGTAGACTTTAGACTTGACGTAGCCCCACAAAAAATAGTCTAAAGGCGTTAAATCGCATGATCTTGGTGGCCAACTTACGGGTCCATTTCTTGAGATGAATTGTTGTCCGAAGTTTTCCCTCAAAATGGCCATAGAATCGCGAGCTGTGTGGCATGTAGCGCCATCTTGTTGAAACCACATGTCAACCAAGTTCAGTTCTTCCATTTTTGGCAACAAAAAGTTTGTTAGCATCGAACGATAGCGATCGCCATTCACCGTAACGTTGCGTCCAACAGCATCTTTGAAAAAATACGGTCCAATGATTCCACCAGCGTACAAACCACACCAAACAGTGCATTTATCGGGATGCATGGGCAGTTCTTGAACGGCTTCTGGTTGCTCTTCACCCCAAATGCGGCAATTTTGCTTATTTACGTAGCCATTCAACCAGAAATGAGCCTCATCGCTCATCGGACACGGACGCGAAACACATTTCGAACCGAACACTGATTTTGGTAATAAAATTCAATGATTTGCAAGCGTTGCTCGTTAGTAAGTCTATTCATGATGAAATGTCAAAGCATACTGAGCATCTTTCTCTTTGACACCATGTCTGACATCCCACGTGATCTGTCAAATACTACTGCATGAAAATCCTAACCTCAAAAAAATCACCCGTTATAAGTGATTTGAATTTAAATAAAACAGTGTTATATGGTGCATCAGACTTAAAACAATTTAAAGAAAAACTAAAAGTGTATGAATCGATTCGGAAAAATAACAAAGAAAGTTTTGAAGTGAAATCATATGAAAAAAAATTGGCTAAATACGATAGTAAAACCATAACTTGTTTTAATTGTGGTACAAAAGGGCACAAAAGCTCAGAGTGCAAAGACAAAGCGAAGGGCACCAAGTGTTTCCAGTGCAAAAAATTTGGCCATATTTCAAAAGACTGCTCACAAGTTGAAAATAAAAACGAAAAATGTAATACTCGTTTGTGTGCCAAAAGCAGTATTATGAACAAAGAAGTGTTTATCGATCGAAAGAAATACTATTGCTTATTGGATACGGGAAGTAAATTTAATTTAATTACGGATAATGTTTTCAAGTCGCTACGAGAACCTGTGTTGAAAAAAACAAACATTTGTTTAATAGGTTTTGGTGAACGTACGGCAGGTAATAATATCAAACCAATTGGAGAACTGAGTATTGATATAAGTATTGAAAATCAAGATTTTTGTTTAAATTTTTTGGTGGTCCAATCAAAATTAATGGACATTGACGTAGTGATCGGCGAAGATTTTTGTTTGCAAGCAGATATACAAATAAATCGCGATGGACTTTCTATTCGAAAAATTCCTTATGACAATGTAGAAAACGTTTTTAATATGATGCAAGTGGACTCGGTAGTAGACAATTTTGATATTGATAAAACAAATAGTGTGGAAGCGAAAGAAAAAGTGCGTAATATGGTATGCGAATATAAGCCGAATAAGTGCAAATCAACAAACGTGCAAATGAATATCGTTTTAAGTGATGAAACTCCAATATCGTTTAGACCGCGTAGACTGCCACTAACACAAAGAAGCATTGTTGATGATCAGATAGATCAGTGGATCAAAGACGGCATAATTGAAAATTCAAATTCGGATTTTAGTAGTCCGGTGGTTTTAGTAAAAAAAGAGACGGTAGTCCAAGATTGTGTGTAGATTATAGACAATTAAATAAAGTAATTGTAAAAGATAGATTTCCGTTACCTTTGATTGAAGACCAGCTAGACCGATTGCAAAACGCAAAAATATTTAGCACAATTGAATTAAAAAAATGGATTTTTCCATGTACCCGTGTCTGAATCTAGCCGCAAATACACGTCATTCGTTACACATGGCGGACAGTATCAGTTTTTAAAAGTTCCATTTGGCTTGTCGAACTCTCCGGGTGTTTTCCAAAGACATGTCAATGCAATTTTCCGTGATTTAATGCGTAAGGGGATAGCACTCCCTTACATAGACGACATAATCGTACCAGCCATGAACGAAAATGATGCAGTGCGTAATTTAGAAGAAGTGTTGAATCAGTGTAAAGACTATGGACTTGTAATTAATTGGAAAAAATGTCAATTTATAAAAAAGCGAGTAGAGTTTTTGGGTCATGTGATTGAAAATCAAAAAATTTCACCATCTCCAAATAAAATCGAAGCTTTAGTTAAGTACCCATTGCCGAAAAATTTAAAACAATTACAAAGTTTCCTGGGTTTAGCCGGATACTTTCGGAAATTTGTACCATCATTTGCGTTAATTTCCAAACCATTATCTGATCTGACGAAACAAGGTAAAAAGTTCCAAATAAATCGAGACGAGACAGCTGCAATTAATTTACTGAAGAAAATTCTGAGCGAAAAACCGGTGTTAGGTATATTCAATCAGAAGTATGAAACTGAAGTTCATACAGACGCTTCCGCTGACGGCTATGGTGCCGTATTACTGCAAAAACTACCAGATGACAACGAATTACATCCAATTTATTACATGAGCAAAAAGACGTCTGAAGCTGAACGTAAGTATTCCAGTTACGAATTAGAAATATTAGCTGTAATAGAAGCGCTGAAAAAGTTTCGAGTGTACCTTTTGGGTATACACTTTAAACTAATAACTGATTGTAACGCTTTAACAAAAACACTTGAGAAAAAGGATTTGAATACAAGAGTCGCGCGATGGATCCTTTTTCTGCAAGAATACGATTATAAAGTAGAACATCGATCTGGAAGTCGAATGAGGCACGTTGACGCTCTTAGCCGCAATCCAATAATGATGATAAGCGATAACGATTTTCTTGTTTGCTTACGACGTGCACAAGAACACGACGAAGAACTAAATACGATAAAGCAAATTCTACAAGAAAAACAAAGTTACAACGACTATTTTGAAAAAGGTGGTATTCTTCACAAAATAGTCAACGATATCGAATTATTCGTAGTACCCAAAAGCATGCAAAGAGAGATAATTCGACGCGCTCATGAAAAGGGGCACTTTGCGATTAAAAAAACAAAAGATTTGATTTGTCAAGAACTTTTTATTCCAAAGCTTGAAGAGAAAATAAAAATGCATATCGACAATTGTGTAGCATGCATTGTGTCAAATAGAAAATTGGGTAAAAAAGAAGGTGAATTGCATCCACTTCATAAAGGAGCAAATCCTCTTTACACGTATCACGTAGATTTTCTTGGTCCACTAGAGTCAACCAATAAACTCTATAAACATATATTCGCCGTAATTGATTCGTTTACAAAATTCGCTTGGTTATACCCAACAAAGACGACTTCATCACACGAAGCTATCAGCCGTTTGAAAATACAAAGTACGACATTCGGAAATCCAATGCACATAATCACAGACCGTGGATCAGCTTTCACGTCTGACGATTTTCGGCGTTATTGTGAAGACGAGAACATTAAACATGTTAAAATAACGACTGGCTTGCCGCGCGCCAATGGTCAAATAGAGCGACTAAACACGCTTATTATTAATGTTTTAACGAAACTAAGCAAGAATGATCCGACTAAATGGTACAAATTCACAGACAGAGTACAACAAGTAATAAATTCCACTTACAACAGAAGTATTGACATGACACCTTTCGAATTATTAACGGGCGTTAAAATGCGTACAGCTGACGACTTAAACATCAAACAACTCATCGAAGAAGAAATAAGGTCACAACTCCAAGAAGGACGAGACGAAATACGACAACATGCAAAAGAACAAATATTGAAGATCCAAGCTGAAAACAAAAAGACATATAACCTTAGACGCAAAAAAGCTAACCAATATGCAATAAACGATCTAGTCGCCGTGAAGAGGACGCAATTTGGTGGTGGTCTCAAATTAAAACCAAAATATTTGGGCCCATACCAAATTACTAAAGTCAAAGCTAATAAAACCTACGATGTTAAAAAAGTTAGCGTAACCGAAGGTCCAAATCGAACGACGAATTGTGCAGAATTTATGAAGCCATGGTCAAATTTTCATAACGAAGACAACGGCGTATTCGAGGTCGAAAACAATGCAGGATGGCCGAGTTGTGGGGTTGAGCAACGCTGTGGCGTTGAGCAACGCTGAAACCCTTTTTCGCATAAAGTGCAAGTTTCGAACAACAAACAACACTTGTCGAGTAAACGCGTAGCCGTGCGCATGTGACGGATCCATCTGCAGACAACCGAAAAACACAACTATCAACCTCTTTTTTCTCTTTTTAAAACTATGTATCTTAATCGTGTAAATGTAAAGTAATCGTAAATCGTTTTTTGTAATATATATCCGCATTATAAAATAAAAAACTTTTATATTCCAACGTGTGAAACAATAGAAAATCGCAAACGTGAATTTTATTCGAATAAAGGAAAAACTCCTCTGTAAGTGCGTGGGTATAATCCCCACAAATATGCTAAACCAGTTATTTGACGCATTTCGATATCGATTGCAAAATGTGTATATACAAGAAAATCGAATTTATGCCTAAATATGAGACTACGGAATTCTTCCAAATGCAGTGCCGTTATGGCTTTATGTCAACTTCAGTTCGCTAAAGGAGGTTTATTAACTTAAACATGTTAAACCAGTTATCTGAAGCATTTCCATATCGATTGCGAAATGTATATATACAAGAAAATCGACTTTATACCTAACTATTAAATTATAACATTACGGAATTCTTCTAAATGCACTGCCGTTATACCGTTAAGGCTTTATGTAGACTTCAGTATGCTTAAAAATGTTTATTAACTTAATATGTTAAACTAATGATTTGAAGCATTTCGATATCGATAGCTAAAAGTGTATATACAAGAAAATCGACTTTATGCCTAAATATAAGATTACGGAATTCTTCTAAATGCACTGCCGTTTTGCCGCCATGGCTATAAGCCAACTTCCGTTCGTTAAAGAAGGTTTATTAACATAAACATGTTAAACTAATGATTTAAAGCATTTCGATATCGATTGCTGAATGTTTATATACAAAAAAATCGACTTTATACATAAATATAAGATTACGGAATTCTTCTAAATGCACTGTCGTTATGCCGCCATGGCTTATATCACCTTCATTACGTTAAAGAAGGTTAACGAACATAAATATGTTAAACTAATGATTTGAAGCATTTCGATATCGATTGCTTAATGTGTATATACAAGAAAATCGGTTTTATACATAAATATAAGATTACGGAATTCTTCTAAATGCACTGTCGCTATGCCGCCATGGCTTTATATCACCTTCATTACGTTAAAGAAGGTTAACGATCTTAAATATGTTAAACGAATGATTTGAAGCATTTCGATATCGATAGCTAATGTGTATAGAAGAAAATCGACTTTTTACCTAAATATAAGTTAACGGAATTCTTCAAATGCACTAGTGTTATACCGTTTTGGCTTTAGGTAAACTTCAGTAAGATAACGAAGGTTAATTAACTTAAATATGTTAAACTAATGATTTGAAGCATTTCGATATCGATTGCTAAATGTGTATATACAACAAAATCGACTTTATACATAAATATACGATAGCGGAATTCTTCTAAATACACTGCCGTTATGCCTCCATGGCTTTATATCACCTTCATTACGTTAAAGAAGGTTAACTAACTTAAATATGTTAAACTAATGATTTGAAGCATTTCGATATCGATAGCTAAATGTGTATATACAAGAAAATCGACTTTATTCTCAAATATAAGTTTACGGAATTCTTCCAAATGCACTGGCGTTATACCGTTTTGGCTTTATGTAAACTTCAGTAAGATAACGAAGGTTAATTAACTTAAATATGTTAAACTGATGATTTGCAGCATTTCGATATCGATTGCTACATGTGTTTATACAAGAAAATCGACTTTATACCTAAATATAAGATTACGGAATTCTTCTAAATGCACTGTCGTTATGCCGCCATGGCTTTATATCACCTTCAATACGTTAAAGAAGGTTAATTAACTTAAATATGTTAAACTAATGATTTGAAGCATTTCGATATCGATAGCTAAATGCGTATATACAAGAAAATCGGCTTTATACCTAAATATAAGATTACGGAATTCTTCTAAATGCACTGCCGTTATACCGTTAAGGCTTTATGTAGACTTCAGTATGCTAAAAAATGTTTATTAACTTAATATGTTAAACTAATGATTTGAAGCATTTCGATATCGATAGCTAAATGTGTATATACAAAAAAATCGACTTTATACCTAATATAGGATTACGGAATTCTTCTAAATGCACTGTCGTTATGCCGCCATGGCTTTATATCAACTTCAATACGTTAAAGAAGGTTAACTAACTTAAATATGTTAAACTAATGATTTGAAGCATTTCGATATTGCTTGCTAAATGTGTATGTAAAAGAAAATCGAATTTATACCTAAACATAAGTTTACGGAATTCTTCTAAATGCACTGTCGTTATGCCGCCATGGCTTTATATCAACTTCAATACGTTAAAGAAGGTTAACTAACTTAAATATGTTAAACTAATGATTTGAAGCATTTCGATATCGCTTTCTAAATGTGTATGTAAAAGAAAATCGAATTTATACCTAAACATAAGATTAAGGAATTCTTCTAAATGCACTGTCGTTATACCGCCATGGCTTTATATCACCTTCATTACGTTAAAGAAGGTTAACTAACTAAAATATGTTAAACGAATGATTTGAAGCATTTCGATATCGATATCTAAATGTGTATATAAAAGAAAATCGACTTTATACCTAAATATAAGATTACGGAATTCTTCTAAATGCACTGCCGTTATGCCGCCATGGCTTTAAGCCAACTTCCGTTCGTTAAAGAAGGGTTATTAACTTAAATATGTTAAACTAATGATTTGAAGCATTTCGACATCGATAGCTAAATGCATATATACAAGAAAATCGGCTTTATACCTAAATATAAGATTACGGAATTCTTCTAAATGCACTGCCATTATGCCGCCATGGCCTTAAGCCAACTTCAGTTCGTAAAAGAAGGTTTATTAATAAAAATATGTTAAACTAGTTATTTGAAGCATTTCGATATCGACTGCTTAATGCATATATACCAGAAAATCGACTTTATGCCTAAATATAACACTACGGAATTCTTCCAAATGTACTGTCGTTATGCCGCCATGGCTTTATATCAACTTCAATACGATAAAGAAGCTTAATTAACTTAAATATGTTAAACTAATGAGTTCAAGCATTTCGATGTCGATTGCTAAATGTGTATATACAACAAAATCGACTTTATACATAAATATACGATAGCGGAATTCTTCTAAATGCACTGCCGTTATGCCGCCATGGCTTTATATCACCTTCATTACGTTAAAGTAGGTTAACTAACTTAAATATGTTAAACTAATGATTTGAAGCATTTCGATATCGATAGCTAAATGTGTATATACAAGAAAATCGACTTTATACCTAAATATAAGTTTACGGAATTCTTCCAAATGCACTGGCGTTATACCGTTTTGGCTTTAAGTAAACTTCAGTAAGATAACGAAGGTTAATTAACTTAAATATGTGAAACTAATGATTTGCAGCATTTCGATATCGATTGCTTCATGCGTTTATAAAATCGACTTTATACCTAAATATAAGATTACGGAATTCTTCTAAATGCACTGTCGTTTTGCCGCCATGGCTTTATAGTCACCTTCAATACGTTAAAGAAGGTTAATTAACTTAAATATGTTAAACTAATGATTTGAAGCATTTCGATATCGATAGCTAAATGTGTATATACAAGAAAATGGACTTTTTACCTAAATATAAAATTATAACATTACGGAATTCTTCTAAATGCACTGCCGTTATACCGTTAAGGCTTTATGTAGACTTCAGTATGCTAAAAAATGTTTATTAACTTTACATGTTAAACTAATGATTTGAAGCATTTCGATAACTATAGCTAAATGTGTATATACAAGAAAATCGACTTTATACCTAATATAAGATTACGGAATTCTTCTAAATGCACTGTCGTTATGCCGCCATGGCTTTGTATCAACTTCAATACGTTAAAGAAGGTTAACTAACTTAAATATGTTAAACTAATGATTTGAAGCATTTCGATATCGCTTGCTAAATGTGTATGTAAAAGAAAATCGAATTTATACCTAAACATAAGATTACGGAATTCTTCTAAATGCACTGTCGTTATGCCGCCATGGCTTTATAGCACCTTCATTACGTTAAAGAAGGTTAACTAACTTAAATATGTTAAACGAATGATTTGAAGCATTTCGATATCGATATCTAAATGTGTATATAAAAGAAAATCGACTTTATACCTAAATATAAGATTACGGAATTCTTCTAAATGCACTGCCGTTATGCCGCCATTTCTTTATGTTAACTTCAGTGCGTTAAAGAAGCTTTACTAACTTAAATATATTAAACTTATGATTTGAAGCATTTCGATATCGATCGCTAAATGAGTATATACAACAAAATCGTCTTTATACTTAAATATAAGATTACGGAATTCTTCTAAATGCACTGCAGTTATACCGTTAAGGCTTTATGTGAACTTCAGTAAGATAAAGAAGGTTAATTAAGCTAAATATGCTAAACCAGTTATTTGAAGCATTTCGATATCGATTGCTAAATGCGTATATACAACAAATTCGACTCCATATCTAAATATAAGATTACTTTAAGTATAAAGTCGATTTTGTTGTATATACACATTTAGCAATCGATATCGAAATGCTTCAAATCATTAGTTTACTATATTTAAGTTAATTAAACATCTTTATTTTACTGAAGTCTATAAAAGCCTTAACGGCATAACGGCAGCGCATTTAGAAGAATTACGTAATCTTATATTTAAAATATAAAGCCGAATTTGTTTTATATACGCATTTAGCAATCGATATCGAAATTCTTCAAATCATTAGTTTAACATATTTAAAATAATTAACCTTCTTTAACGTAATGAAGGTGATGAAAGCCATGGCGGTATAACGGCAGTGCATTTAGAAGAATTACGTTATCTTTTATTTAGGTATAAAGTCGGTTTTCTTGTATATACACATTTAGCAATCGTTAACAAAATGCTTCAAATCATTAGTTTTACATATTTAAGTTAATTAACCTTCTTTAACTTACTGAAGTTTACATAAAGCCATAACGGTATAACGGCAGTGCATTTGGATGAATTCCGTAATCTTATATTAAGGTAAAAAGTCGGTTTTGTTGTATTTACACATTTAGCAATCGATATCGAAATGCTCCATCTCATAAGTTTAACATATTTAAGTTAATAAACCTTCTTTAACGATCTGAAGTTGGCATATGGCCATGGCGGCATAACGGCAGTGCATGTAGAAGAATTCCGTAATTTCATATTTAGGTATAAAGTCGATTTTCTTGTATATATGCATTTAGCTATCGATATCGAAGTGCTTCAAATCATTAGTTTAACATATTAAGATAATAAACGCTTTTTAGCTTACTGAAGTCTACATAAAGCCTTAACGGTATAACGCCAGTGCATTTAGAATAATTCCGTAAAGTTATAATTTTATTTTTAGGTATAAAGTCGATTTTCTTTTATTTACACATTTAGCAATCGATATCGAAATGCTTCAAACCATTAGTTTAACATATTTAAAATAATTAACCTTCTTTAACGTATTGAAGGTGATATAAAGCCATGTCGGCATAACGGCAGTACATGTGGAAGAATTCCGTAATCTTATATTTACGTATAAAGTCGATTTTCATGTATATATATATTTCGCAATCGATATCGAAATGCTTCAGATAACTGGTTTAACATATTTAAGTTAATAAACCTCCTTTAGCGAACTGAAGTTGACATATTTAGGTATAAAGTCGATTTTGTTGTACATACACATTTAGCAATCGATATCGAAATGCTTCAAATCATTAGTTTAGCATATTTAAGTAAATTAACCTTCTTTAACGTACTGAAATTTTATAAAGCCATAACGGCATAACGGCAGTGTATTTCGAAGAATTCCGTAATCTTATATTTAGATATAAAGCCGAATTTGTTGTATATACGCATTTAGCAATCGATATTGAAATTCTTCAAATCATTAGTTTAACATATTTAAAATAATTAACCTTCTTTAACGTAATGAAGGTGATATAAAGCCATGGAGGCCTAACGACAGTGCATTTAGAGGAATTGCGTAATCTTATATTTAGGTATAAATTCGGTTTTGTTGTATATACGCATTTAGCAATCGATATCGAAATGCTTCTAATAACTGGTTTAGCATATTTAGGTTAATTAACCTTCTTTATCTTTCTGAAGTTTACATAAAGCCATAACGGCATAACGGCAGTATATTTGGGTGAATTCCGTAAGCTTTTGTTTAGGTATAAAATCGATTTTCTTGTACATACACATTTAGCAATCGATATCGAAATGCTTCAAATCATTAGTTTAACATATTTAAGTTAATTAACCTTCCTTACCGTAAGAAGGTTATATAAAGCCATGGCGGCATAACGAAGTGCATGTAGAAGAATTCCGAAATCTTATATTTTGGTATATAGTCGATTTTCTTGTATTTACACATTTAGTAATCGATATCGAAAATCTTCAAATCATTAATTTAACATATTTAAGTTAATTAACCTTCTTTGACGTAATGAAGGTGATATAAAGCCATGGCGACATAACGACAGTGCATTTAGAAAAATTCCGTAATCTTATATTTAGTTATAAGTTCGATTTTGTTGTATATAGGCATTTAGCAATATCGAAATGCTTCATATAACTGGTTTAGCATATTTAGGTTAATTAACCTTCTTTATCTTCTGAAGTTTACATAAAGCCATAACGGCATAACGGCAGTATGTTTGAGAGAATTCCGTAATTTTTTATTTAGGTATAAAATCGATTTTCTTGTACATACACATTTAGCAATCAATATCGAAATGCTTCAAATCATAAGTTTAGCATATTTAAGTAAATTAAATTTCTTTAACGTACTGAAATTTATATAAAGCCATAACGGCATAACGGCAGTGTATTTCGAAGAATTCCGTAATCTTATATTTAGATATAAAGCCGAATTTGTTGTATATACGCATTTAAAAATAATTAACCTTCTTTAACGTAATGAAGGTGATATAAAGCCATGGCGGCCTAACGACAGTGCATTAGAAGAATTCCGTAGTCTTATATTTAGGTATAAATTCGATTTTGTTGTATATACGCATTTAGCAATCGAATCGAAATGCTTCAAATAACTGGTTTAGCATATTTAGGTTAATTAACCTTCTTTATCTTACTGAAGTTTACATAAAGCCATAACGGCAGTATATTTGGGTGAATTCCGTAAGCTTTTATTTAGGTATAAAATCGATTTTGTTGTATATACACCATTAGCAATCGATATCGAAATGCTCAAATCATTAGTTTAACATATTTGAGTAAACTAACCTTCTTTAACGTACTGAAATTTATATAAAGCCATAACAGCATAGCGGCAGTGCATTTAGAAGAATTACGTTATCTTGTATTTAGGTATAAAGTCGATTTTCTTGTATATACGCATATAGCAATCGATATCGACATGCTTCAAATCATTAGTTTAACATATTTAAGTTAATAAACCTTCTTTAACGCACTGAAGTCTTCATAAAGCCTTAACGAAATAACTGCAGTGCATTTAGAAGAATTCCGTAATGTTATAATTTTATATTTAAGTATAAAGTCGATTTTCTTTTACATACACATTTAGCAATCGATATCGAAATGCTCAAATCATTAGTTTTACATATTTGAGTAAACTTACCTCTTTAACGTACTGAAATTTATATAAAGCCATAACAGCATAGCGGCAGTGCATTTAGAAGAATTACGTTATCTTGTATTTAGGTATAAAGTCGATTTTCTTGTATATACCCATATAGCAATCGATATCGACATGCTTCAAATCATTAGTTTAACATATTTAAGTTAATAAACCTTCTTTAACGCACTGAAGTCTTCATAAAGCCTTAACGAAATAACTGCAGTGCATTAGAGGAATTCCGTAATCTTATATTTAGGTATAAAGCCGAACTTCTTGTATATACGCATTTAGCAATCGATATCGAAATTCTTC
>JAPZAG010000203.1:0-98341 GCA_027475135.1 Bactrocera correcta
AAGTCGATTTTGTTGTATATACGCATTTAGCAATCGACATCGAAATGTTTCATTTCATTAGTTTAACATATTTAAGTTAATAAACCTTCTTTAGCGATCTGAAGCTGGCATAACGGCAGTGGATGTAGAAGAATTCCGTAATCTTATATTAGGCATAAAGTCGGTTTTCTTGTATATACAAATTTTTCAATCGATATCGAAATGCTTCAAATCATTTGTTTAACATATTAAGTTAATAAACATTTTTTTGCTTACTGAAGTCTACATAAAGCCTGAACGGTATAGCGGCAGTGCATTTAGAAGAACTCCGTAGTGTTATAATTTTATATTTAGGTATAAAGTCGATTTTCTTGTATTTTCACATTTAGCAATCGATATCGAAATGCTTTAAACCATTTGTTTAACATATTTAGAATAATTAACCTTCTTTTTCGTATTGAAGGTGATACAAGGCCATGGTGGCAAAACGACAGTACATTTGGAAAAATTCCGTAATCTTATATTTAGGTATAAAGTCGATTTTCTTGTATATACACATTAAGCAAGCGATAACGAAATGCTTCAAGTCATTAGTTTAACATATTTAAGTTAACATATTTAAGTTAATTAACCTTCTTTATCTTACTGAAGTTTACATAAAGCCATAACGGTATAACGGCAGTGCATTTGGAAGCATTCCGTAATCTTATAATTAGGTATAAAGTCGATTTTGTTGTATATACACATTTAGCAATCGATATCGAGATGCTTCATGTCATTAGTTTAACATATTTAAGTTATTAAACCTTCTTTAACGAACTGAAGTTGGCATAAAGCCATGGCGGCATAACGGCAGTGCATGTAGAAGAATTCCGTTATCTTATATTTAGGTATAAATCGATTGTCTTTTATATACACATTTAGATATCGATATCGAAATGCTTCAAATCAAAAGTTTAACATATTTAAGTTAATTAATCCTCTTTGTCTTACTGAAGTCTACAAAAGCCTTAACGGCATAACGACAATGCATTTGGAAGAGTTCCGTAATCTTATATTTAGTTATAAAGTCGATTTTGTTGTATATACGTATTTAGCAATCGATAACGAAATGCTTCATGTCATTAGTTTAACATATTTAAGTTATTAAACCTTCTTTAACGTATTGAAGTTGATATAAAGCCATGGCGGCATAACGGCAGTGCATTTGGAAGAATTCTGTAATCTTATATTTAGGTATAAAGTCTATTTTGTTGTGTATATGCATTAAGCAATCGATTTCGAAATGCTTCAACTCATAAGTTTAACATATTTAAGTTAATAAACCTTCTTTAACGAACTGAAGTTGCATAAAGCCATGGCGGCATAACGGCAGTGCATGTTGAAGAATTCCGTTATCTTATGTTTAGGTATAAAGTCGTTTTTCTCGTATATACACATTTAGCAAGCGATATCGAAATGCTTCAAATCATTAGTTTAACATATTTAAGTTAATTAACCTTCTTTAACGTATTGAAGTTGATATTAAGCCATGGCGGCATAAGGGCAGTTCATTTAGAAGAATTCCGTAATCTTATATTTAGGTATAAAGTCGATTTTTTTGTATATACACATTTAGCAATCGATATCGAGATGCTTCAACTCATTAGTTTAACATATTTAAGTTAATAAACCTTCTTTAACGAACTGAAGTTGGCATAAAGCCATTGGGGGCATAACGACAGTGCATGTAGGAGAATTCCGTTTTCTTATATTTAGGTAAAAAGTCGATTGTGTTGTATATACACATTTATCAATCGATATCGAGAGCTTCAACTCATTAGCTTAACATTTTTAAGTTAATAAACCTTCTTTAACGATCTGAAGTTGGCATATAGCCACGGCGGCATTACGGCAGTGCATGTAGAAGAATTCCGTTATCTTATATTTAGGTATAAATCGATTGTCTTTTATATACACATTTAGATATCGACATCGAAATGCTTCAAATCATTAGTTTAACATACTAAGTTAAACATTTTTTAGCTTACTGAAGTCTACATAAAGCCTTAACGGTATAACGGCAGTGCATTTAGAAGAATCCCGTTATCTTATATTTAGGTATAAATTCGATTTTGTTGTATATACGCATCTAGCAATCGACATCAAAATGCTTCAACTCATTAGTTTAACATATTTAAGTTAATAAACCTTCTTTAACGATCTGAATTTGGGCATAACGGCGGTGGATGTGGAAGAATTCCGTAATCTTATATTAGGCATAAAGTCGATTTTCTTGTATATACACATTTAGCAAGCGATATCGAATTGCTTCAAATCATTTGTTTAACATATTAAGTTAATTAACATTTTTTAGCTTACTGAAGTCTACATAAATCCTTAACGGTATAGCGGCAGTGCATTTAAAAGAATTCCGTAATGTTATAATTTTATATTTAGGTATAAAGTCGATTTTCTTGTATTTGCACATTTAGCAATCGATATCGAAATGCTTCAAACCATTCTTCTTCTTCTTTACGGGCGTAGACACCGCTTACGCGATTATAGCCGAGTCAACAACAGCGCGCCAGTCGTTTCTTCTCTTCGCTACGTGGCGCCAATTGGATATTCCAAGCGAGGCCAGGTCCTTCTCTACTTGGTCCTTCCAACGGAGTGGAGGTCTTCCTCTTCCTCTGCTTCCCGCGGCGGGTACTGCGTCGAATACTTTCAGAGCTGGAGTGTTTTCATCCATCCGGACAACATGACCTAGCCAGCGTAGCCGCTGTCTTTTAATTCGCTGAACTATGTCAATGTCGTCGTATATCTCGTACAGCTCATCGTTCCATCGAATGCGATATTCGCCGTGGCCAACGCGCAAAGGACCATAAATCTTTCGCAGAACCTTTCTCTCGAAAACTCGCAACGTCAACTCATCGGTTGTTGTCATCTTCCAAGCCTCTGCACCATATAGGAGGACGGGAATTATGAGAGACTTATAGAGTTTGGTTTTTGTTTGTCGAGAGAGGACTTTGCTTCTCAATTGCCTACTTAGTCCGAAGTAGCACCTGTTGGCAAGAGTTACCCTGCGTTGGATTTCTAGGCTGACATTGTTGGTGGTGTTTACGCTGGTTCCAAGATAGACGAAATTATCTACAACTTCAAAGTTATGACTGTCAACAGTGACGTGAGTGCCAAGTCGCGAGTGCGACGACGGGTTTGTTTGATGACAGGAGATATTTCGTCTTGCCCTCGTTCACTGCCAGACCCATTTCTTTTGCTTCCTTGTCCAGTCTGGAGAAAGCAGAACTAACGGCGCGGGTGTTGAGGCCGATGATATCAATATCATCGGCATACGCCAGCAGTTGTACACTCTTATAAAAGATAGTACCCTCTCTGTTAAGTTCTGCAGCTCGAACTATTTTCTCCAGAAGCAGGTTGAAAAAGTCGCACGATAGGGAATCGCCTTGTCTGAAACCTCGTTTGGTATCGAACGGCTCGGAGAGGTCCTTCCCGATTCTGACGGAGCTTTTTGTGTTGCTCAACGTCAGTTTACACAGCCGTATTAGTTTTGCGGGGATACCAAATTCAGACATCGCGGCATAAAGGCAGCTCCTTTTCGTGCTGTCGAAAGCAGCTTTGAAATCGACGAAGAGGTGGTGTGTGTCGATTCTCCTTTCACGGGTCTTTTCCAAGATTTGGCGCATCGTGAATATCTGGTCGGTTGTTGATTTACCAGGTCTAAAGCCACACTGATAAGGTCCAATCAGTTTGTTGACGGTGGGCTTTAATCTTTCACACAATACGCTCGACAGAACCTTATATGCGATGTTGAGGAGGCTAATCCCACGGTAGTTGGCGCAGATTGTGGGGTCTCCTTTTTTGTGGATTGGGCATAGCACACTTAAATTCCAATCGGTGGGCATGCTTTCGTCCGACCATATTTTGCAGAGAAGCTGATGCATGCACCTTATCAGCTCTTCGCCGCCGTGTTTGAATAGCTCGGCCGGCAATCCATCGGCCCCTGCCGCTTTGTTGTTTTTCAGGCGGGCAATTGCTATTCGAACTTCTTCATGGTCGGGCAAGGGAACGTCTGCTCCATCGTCATCGATTGGGGTATCGGGTTCGCTTTCTCCTGGTGTTGTGCGTTCACTGCCATTCAGCAGGCTGGAGAAGTGTTCCCTTCATAATTTAAGTATGCTCGGGGCATCGGTAACTAGATCATCTTTGGGGGTTCTACAAGAGTATGCTCCGGTCTTGAAACCTTCTGTAAGCCGCCGCATCTTTTCGTAGAATTTTCGAGCATTACCCCTGGCGGCCAGCTTATCAAGCTCTTCGTACTCACGCATTTCGGCCTCTTTCTTTTTCTGTCTGCAAATGCGTCTCGCTTCCCTCTTCAACTCTCGGTATCTATCCCATCCCGCACGTGTTGTGGTCGATCGTAACGTTGCGAGGTAGGCAGCCTGTTTTCTCTCCGCTGCGACACGGCACTCCTCGTCGTACCAGCTGTTCTTCTGCACTTTCCGAAAACCAATGGTTTCGGTTGCAGCTGTACGTAAGGAGTTTGAAATGCCGTCCCACATTTCCCCTTATACCGAGTTGTTGACGAGTGCTCTCAGAGAGCAGGAGTGCAAGCCGAGTAGAAAAACGTTCGGCTGTCTGTTGTGATTGCAGCTTCTCGACGTCGAACCATCCTTGTGTTTGTTGGCGTGCGTTTTTTGCTGCACAGAGGCGGGTGCGTATTTTTGCTGCAACAATATAGTGGTCCGAGTCGATGTTAGGACCTCGGAGCGCACGCACATCTAAAACACTGGAGACGTGTCTTCCGTCTATCACAACATGATCGATCTGGTTGGTGGTTTTTCGATCTGGAGACAGCCAGGTAGCTTGATGTATCTTCTTATGCTGGAATCTAGTACTACAGATAACCATATTTCGGGCCCCGGCGAAGTCGATCAGCCTCACCCCCATTTGGGGATGTTTCCGCGTGGAGGCTAAATTTTTACCGACCGTAGTGCCAAAGATACCTTCTTTGCCCACCCTGGCATTGAAGTCGCCAAGCACGATTTTGACATCGTGGCGGGGGCATCTCTCATAAGTGCGCTCAAAGCACTCATAAAAGGCATCTTTGGTCACATCGTCCTTCTCTTCCGTCGGGGCGTGGGCGCAAATCAGCGATATGTTGAAGAACCTCGCTTTGATGCGGATTGTGGCTAGACGTTCATTCTCCGGAGTGAATGATAGTACTCGGCGACGGAGTCTCTCTCCCACCACGAATCCAACACCAAACTTGCGCTCCTTTATATGGCCACTGTAGTAAATGTCACAAGGACCTACTCGTCTCTGTCCTTGTCCCGTCCATCGCATTTCTTGGACGGCGGTGATGTCAGTGTTTATTTTTACGAGGACATCAACCAGCTGGGCAGCGGCACCTTCCCAATTAAGGGACCGGACATTCCAGGTGCATGCCCTCAAATCGTAGTCCTTATTTCGTTTGCCATGGTCGTCATCAAAAGGGGGGGCTCTCATCCGAGGCTGTTTATGATTTTTCATTGGGGGTGTTTTTTTACGTGGCGGGTCCCAAACCCAGCGCACAACCCTATGCAGGGGTGTTTCGCCTTCTCACTTTAGTTCGCCTTCAAACGGATGTTCTTAAACTACCCAGAGGATAATTGGTCAAAGACCGGAAGTCGTGAGCTGCTTGAGTCATATGTAAAAGAATCGTTTCTGGCCACTCCCAAGTGAATGGCGATCAGAGAACTTTCCTCACTTGCGTGAACTTCTACACATGACCCCATCCTCCAAACCATTAGTTTAACATATTTAGAAAAATTAACCTTCTTTAACGTATTGAAGGTGATACAAAGCCATAGTGGCATAACGACAATACATTTGGAAGAATTCCGTAATCTTATATTTAGGTATAAAGTCGATTTTCTTGTATATACACATTAAGCAATCGATATGGAAATGCTTCAAATCATAAGTTTAACATAACTAAGTTAATTAATCCTCTTTATCTTACTGAAGTTTACATAAGCCATAACGGTATAACGGCAGTGCATTTGGAAGAATTCCGTAATCTTATATTTAGGTATAAAGTCGATTTTGTTGTATATACACATTTAGCAATCGATATCGAGATGCTTCAACTCATTAGTTTAACATATTTAAGTTAATTAACCCTTTCTATCTTACTGAAGTCTACAAAAGCCTTCACGGCATAACGGCAGTGCATTTAGAAGAATTCCGTTATCTTATATTAATGTATAATGTCGATTTTCTTGTATTTACACATTTAGCAATCGATATCGAAATGCTTCCCAAACATTAGTTTAACATATTTAAGTTAATTAACTTTCTTTAACGTAATGAAGGTGATTTAAAGCCATGGCGCCATAACGACAGTGCATGTAGAAGAATTCCGTTATTTTATATTTAAGTATATAGTCGATTTTCCTTTTATTTACACATTTAGCAGTCGATTTTGAAATGCCTCAAATCTTTAGTTTAACATATTTAAGTAAATCAATCCTCTTTATCTTTCTGAAGTCTACAAAAGCCTTAAAAGGCATAACGGCAGTGCATTTGGAAGAGTTCCGTAATCTTATATTTAGGTATTAAGTTGATTTTGTTGTATATACGCATTTAGCAATCGACATCGAAGTGTTTCAATTCATTAGTTTAACATATTTAAGTTAATTAATCCTCTTTGTATTACTGAAGTCTACAAAAGCCTTAACGGCATAACGGGAATGCATTTGGAAGAGTTCCGTAATCTTATATTTAGTTATAAAGTCGATTTTGTTGTATATACGTATTTAGCAATCGATAACGAAATGCTTCTAGTCATTAGTTTTACATATTTAAGTTAACATATTTAAGTTAATTAACCCTCTTTATCTTACTGAAGTTTACATAAAACCAAACCGGTATAACGGCAGTGCATTTGGAAGCATTCCGTAAACTTATATTTAGGTATAAAGTCGATTTTGTTGTATTTACACATTTAGCAATCGATATCGAGATGCTTCAACTCATTAGTTTAACATATTTAAGTTAATAAACCTTCTTTAACGAACTGAAGTTGCATAAAGCCATGGCGGCATAACGGCAGTGCATGTTGAAAAAATTTCCCTTATAACGAAATGCTTCTAGTCATTTGTTTTACATATTTAAGTTAACATATTTAAGTTAATTAACCCTCTTTATCTTACTGAAGTTTACATAAAGCCAAACCGGTATAACGGCAGTGCATTTGGAAGAATTCCGTAATCTTATTTTTAGGTATAAAGTCGATTTTCTTGTATATACACATTTAGCAAGCGATATCGAAATGCTTCAAATCATTAGTTTAACTTATTTAAGTTAACAAACCTTCTTTAACTCACTGAACATAAATCCATAACGGCATAACGGCAGTGCATTTAGAAGAATTCCGTTACCTTATATTTAGGTATAAAGTCGATTTTCTTATATATACACATTAAGCAATCGATATGGAAATGCTTCAAATCATAAGTTTAACATATCTAAGATAATTAATCCTCTTTGTCTTACTGAAGTCTACAAAAGCCCTTTAAAGGCATAACGGCAGTGCATTTAAAAGAATTCCGTTATCTTATATTTAGGTATAAAGTCGCTTTTGTTTTATATACACATTTAGCAAGCGATATCGAAATGCTTCAACTCATTAGTTTAACATATTTAAGTTAATGAACCTTCTTTAACGAACTGAGGTTGGCATAAAGCCATGGCGGCATAACGGCAGTGCATGTAGAAGAATTCCGTTATCTATATTTAGGTATAAAGTCGGTTTTGTTGTATATACACATTTAGCAATCGATATCGAAATGCTTCAAATCATTAGCTTAACATATTTAAGTTAATTAACCCTCTCTATATTACTGAAGTCTACATAAAGCCTTAACGGCATAACGGCAGTGCATTTAAAAGAATTCCGTTATCTTATATTTAGGTACAAAGTCGACTTTGTTTTATATACGCATTTAGCAATCGACATCGAGATGCTTCAACTCATTAGCTTAACATATTTAAGTTAATAAACCTTCTTTAACGATCTGAAGTTGGCATAACGGCAGTGGATGTTTGAAGAATTCTGTAATCTTATATTTATGTATAAAGTCGATTTTCTTGTATATACACATTGAGCTATCGATATCGAAATGCTTCAAATCATTTGTTTAACATTATAAGTTAATAAACATCTTTTAGCTTACTGAAGTCTACATAAAGCCTTAACGGTATAACGGCAGTGCATTAAAAAGAATTCCGTAATCCTATATTTAGGTATAAAGTCGATTTTCTTGTATATACACATTTAGCAATCGATATCGAGATGCTTCAAATCATAAGTTTAACATATTTAAGTTAATTAATCCTCTTTGTCTTACTGAAGTCTACAAAAGCTTTAACGGCATAACGGCAGTGCATTTGGAAGAGTTCCGTAATCTTATATTTAGGTATAAAGTCGATTTTGTTGAATATACGCATTTAGCAATCGATAACGAAATGCTTCAAGTTATTAGTTTAACATATTTATGTTAATTAAAAAACCCTTTTTTATCTTACTGAAGTTTACATAAAGCCATAACGGTATAACGGCAGTGCATTTTGGGAAAAATTCCGTAAACTTCTATTTAGGTATAAAGTCGATTTTTTGTATATACACATTTAGCAATCGATATCGAGATGCTTCAACTCATTAGTTTAATATATTTAAAGGGAATACACCTTCTTTAACAAACTGAAGTTGGCATAAAACCATGGCGGCATAACGGCAGTGCATTTGGAAGAATTCCGTAATCTAATATTTAGGTATTAAGTCGATTTTGTTGTATATACACATTTAGCAAGCGATATCGAAATGCTTCAACTCATTAGTTTAACATATTTAAGTTAATAAACCTTCTTTAACGAACTGAAGTTGGCATAAAGCCATGGCGGCATAACGGCAGAATTCCGTTATCTTATATTTAGGTATAAAGTCGATTTTCTTGTATATGCGCATTTAGCAAGCGATATCGAAATGCTTTAAATCATAAGTTTAACATATTTAAGTTAATTAACCTTCTTTAACGTATTGAAGTTGATATAAAGCCATGGCGGCATAACGGCAGTGCATTTAGAAGAATTCCGTAATCTTATATTTAGGTATAAAGTCGATTTTTTTGTATATACACATTTAGCAATCGATGTCGAGATGCTTCAACTCATTAGCTTAACATATTTAAGTTTAAAAAACCTTCTTTAACGATCCGATGTTGGCATATAGCCACGGCGGCATTACGGCAGTGCATGTAGAAGAATTCCGTAATCTTTGATTTAGGTATAAAATCGATTTTCTTTTATGTACACATTTAGATATCGATATCGAAATGCTTCAAATCATTAATTTAACATATTAATTTAATAAACATTTTTTAGCTTACTGAAGTCTACATAAAGCTTTAACGGGATAACGGCAGCGCATTTAGAAGAATCCCGTTATCTTATATTTAGGTATAAATTCGATTTTCCTGTATATACACATTTAGCAAGCGATATCGAAATGCTTCAACAATTTAGTTTAACATATTTAAGTTAATTAACCTTCTTTAACGTATTGAAGTTGATATAAAGCCATGGCGGCATAACGGCAGTGCATTTAGAAGAATTCCGTAATGTTATAATTTTACGTTTAGGTATAAAATCGAATTTCTTGTATTTACACATTTAGCAATCGATATCGAAATGCTTCAAACCATTAGTTTAACATATTTAAAATAATTAACCTTCTTTAGCGTAATGAAGGTGATAAAAAGCCATGGCGGCATAACGACAGCAACAGTGGAAGAATTCCGTAATCTTATATTTAGGTATAAAATCGATTTTCTTGCTTTTACACATTTCGCAATCGATATCGAAATGCTTCAAAAAATGAGTTTAACATATTTAAGTAAATTAATCCTCTTTTTCTTACTGAAGTCTACAAAAGCCTTAACGGCATAACGGCAGTGCATTTGGAAGAGTTCCGTAATCTTATATTTAGGTATTAAGTCGATTTTGTTGTATATACGCATTTAGCAATCGACATCGGAATGCTTCAAATCATGAGTTTAACATATTTAAGATAATTAACCCTCTTTATCTTACTGAAGTCTACATAAAGCCTTAACGGCATAACGGCAGTGCATTTTGAAGAATTCCGTAATCTCATATTTAAGTATAAAGTCGATTTTGTTGTATATACTCATTTAGCAATCGATATCGAAATGCTTCAAATCATTAGTTTAACATATTTAAGTTAATTAACCTTCTTTAACGTAATGAAGGTGATATAAAGCCATGGCAGCATAACGACAGTGCATTTAGAAGAATTCCGTAATTTTTTATTTAGGCATAAAGCAATGGCGGCATAACAGCAGTGCATTTAGAAGAATTCCGTAATCTTATATTTAGGTATAAAGTCGATTTTCTTGTATATACACATTTAGCAATCGATATCGAAATTCTTCAAATCATTAGTTTAACATATTTAAGTAAATTAATCCTCTTTTTCTTACTGAAGTCTACAAAAGCCTTAACGGCATAACGGCAGTGCATTTGGAAGAATTACGTAGTCTTATATTTAGGTATTAAGTCGATTTTGTCGTATATACGCATTTAGCAATCGACATCGAAATGCTTCAAATCATTAGTGTAACATATTTAAGATAATTAACCCTCTTTATTTTACTGAAGTCTACAAAAGCCTTAACGGCATAACGGCAGTGCATTTCGAAGAATTCCGTAATCTCATATTTAAGTATAAAGTCGATTTTGTTGTATATACTCATTTAGCAATCGATATAAAGCCATGGCAGCATAACGACAGTGCATTTAGAAGAATTCCGTAATTTTATTTTTTAGGTATATAGTCGATTTTCTTGTATTTACACATTTAGCAATCGATATCGAAAATCTCTAAAAAATTAGTTTAACATATTTAAGTTAATTAATCTTCTTTAAGGTAATGAAGGTAATATAAAGCCATGGCGGCATAACGACAGTGCATTTAGAAGAATTCCGTAATCTTATTTTTAGGTATAAATTCGATTTTCTTGTATATACGCATTTAGCGATCGATATCGAAAAGCTTCAAATAACTGGTTTAGCATATTAAGGTTGATTAACCTTCTTTATCTTACCGAAGTTTACATAAAGCAATAACGGCATAACGGCAGTATATTTGGGTGAATTCCGTAATCTTTTACTTAGGTATAAAATCGATTTTCTTGTACATACACATTTAGCAATCGATATCGAAGTGCTTCAAATCATTAGTTTAGCATATTTAAGTAAATTAACCTTCTTTAGCGTACTGAAATTTATATAAAGCCATAACGGCATAACGGGAGTGTATTTCGATGAATTCCGTAATCTTGTATTTAGATACAAAGTCGATTTTGTTGTATATACTCATTTAGAAATCGATATCGAAAATCTTCAAATCATTAGTTTAACATATTTAAGTAAATTAACTTCTTTAACGTAATGAAGGTGATATAAAGCCATAACGGCATAAAGGGAGTGTATTTCGATGAATTCTGTAATCTTATATTTAGGTATAAAGTCGACTTTCTTGTATATACTCATTAAGCAATCTATATCGAAATGCTTCAAATCATTAGTTTAATATATTAAAGTTAATAAAGCTTCTTTAACCCACTGAAGTTAACATAAAGCCATGGCGGCATAACGGCAGTATATGTAGAAGAATTCCGTAAACTTATATTTAGGTATAAAATCGATTTTCTTGTATATATACATATAGCAATCGATATCGAAATGCTTCAAATCATTAGTTTAAAATATTTAAGTTCATAAACCTTCTTTAACGAACTGAAGTTGGCATAAAGCAATGGCGGCATAACGGCAGTGCATTTAGAAGAATTTCGTAATCTTATATTTAGGTATAAAGTCGATTTTGTTGTATATACGCATTAAGCAATCGATATCGAAATGCTTCAAATAACTGGTTTAACATATTTAAGTTAATAAACCTTCTTTAACGAACTTAAGTTAACACAAAGCCATAACGGCAGTGCATTTAGAAGAATTCCGTTATCTTATATTTAGGTATAAAGTCGATTTTCTTGTATATACACATTTAGCAATCGATATCGAAATGCTTTAAATCATTAGTTTAACATATTTAAGTTAATAAACCTTCTTTAACGAACGGAAGTTGGCATAAAGCCACGACGGCATAACGGCAGTGCATGTAGAAGGATTCCGTTATCTTATATTTAGGTATAAAGTCGATTTTCTTGTATATAGGCATTTAGCAATCAATATCGAAATGCTTCAAATAACTGGTTTAGCATATTTAAGTTAATTAACCTTATTTATCTTACTGAAGTTTACAAAAAGCCATAACTGTATAACGGCAGTGCATTTGGAAGAATTCCGTAAAATTATATTTAGGTATAAAGTCGATTTTCTTGTATATATATATTTAGCAATCGATATCGAAATGCTTCAACTCATTAGTTTAACATATTTAAGTTAATAAACCTTCTTTAACGAACTGAAGTGTGCATAAAGCCATGGCGGCATAACGGCAGTGCATGTAGAAGAATTCCGTAATCTTATATTTAGGTATAAAGTCGATTTTCTTGTATATACACATTTAGCAATCGATATCGAGATGCTTCAAATCATTAGTTTAACATATTGAAGTTAATTAGCCTTCTTTAACGTAATGAAGGTGATATAAACCATGGCGGCATAACGACAGTACATTTGGAAGTATTTCTATTATTATTCTTATGTTTAGATATAAATTCGATTTTCGTGCATATACACATTTAACAATCGATATCGAAATGCTTCAAATCATTAGTTTAACATATATAAGTTAATTAGCCTTCTCTAACGTAATGAGGGTGATATAAACCATGGCGGCATAACGACAGTACATTTGGAAGTATTCCGTAACCTTATGTTTAGATATAAATTCGATTTTCTTTTATATACACATTTAGCAAGCGATATCGAAATGCCTCAATTCATTAGTTTACCAAATTTAAGTTAATTAACCTTCTTTAACGTACTGAAGTTGATATAAAGCCATGGCGGCATAACAACAGTACATTTGGCAGAATTCCGTAGTCTTATATTTAGGTATAAAGTCGATTTTCTTGTATTTGCACATTTAGCAATCGATATCGAAATGCTTCAAACCATTAGCTTAACATATTTAGAATAATTAGCCTCCTTTAACGAACTGAACATAAATCCATAACGGCATAACGGCAGTGCATTTAGAAGAATTCTGTTAACTTATATTTAGGTATAAAGTCGATTTTATGTACACATTTAGCAAGCGATATCGAAATGCCTCAAATCATTAGTTTACCAAATTTAAGTTATTTAAACTTCTTTAACGTATTGAAGTTGATATAAAGCCATGGCGGCATAACAACAGTACATTTGGAAGAATTCCGTAGTCTTATATTTAGGTATAAAGTCGATTTTCTTGTATTTGCACATTTAGCAATCGATATCGAAATGCTTCAAACCATTAGTTTAACATATTTAGAATAATTAACCACCTTTAACGAACTGAACATAAATCCATAACGGCATAACGGCAGTGCATTTAGAAGAATTCCGTTAACTTATATTTAGGCATAAAGTCGATTTTCTTGTATATACACATTTAGCAATCGGTATCGAAATGCTTCAAATCATTAGTTTAACATATTTATTTTAATAAACCTTCTTTAACGAACGGAAGTTGGCTTAAAACCTGGGCGGCAAAACGGCAGTGCATTAAAAAAATTCCGTAGTCTTATATATATGTATAAAGTCGATTTTTTTATATATACACATTTAGCAATCGATATCGAAATGCTTCAAATCATTAGTTTAACATATTTAAGTTAATAAACCTTCTTTAACGTATTGAAGTTGATATAAAGCCATGGCGGCATAACGACAGTGCATGTAGAAGAATTCCCTAAACTTATATATAGGTATATAGTCGATTCTCTTGTATTTACACATTTAGCAATCGATATCGAAAATCTTCAAACCATTAGTTTAACATATTTAAGTTAATTAACCTTCTTTAACGTAATGAAGGTGACATAAAGCCATGGCGGCATAACGACAGTGCATTAAGAAAAATTCCGTAATCTTATATTTAGGAATAAGTTCGATTTTGTTGTATACAGGCATTTAGCAATCAATATCGAAATGCTTCATATAACTGGTTTAGCATATTTAGGTTAATAACCCCCTCTATCTTACTAAAATTTACATAAAGCCATAACGGCATAACGGCAGAATGTTTGGGTGAATTCCGTAATCTTTTATTTAGGTATAAAATCGATTTTCTTGTACATACACATTTAGCCATCAATATCGAAATGCTTGAAATCATTCGTTTAGCATATTTAAGTAAATTAACCTTCTTTAACGTACTGAAATTTATATAAAGCCATAACGGCATAACGGCAGTGTATTTCGAAGAATTCCGTAATCTTATATTTAGATATAAAGCCGAATTTGTTGTATATACGCATTAAGCAATCGATATCGAAATTCTTCGAATCATTAGCTTAACATATTTAATTTAATTAACCTTCTCTAACGTATTGAAGTTGATATAAAGCCATGGCGGCATAACGGCAGTGCATTTAGAAGAATTCCGTAATGTTATAATTTTATATTTAGGTGTAAAGTCGATTTTCTTACATTTACACATTTAGCAATCGATATCGAAATGCTTCAAACCATTAGTTTAACATATTTAAAATAGTTAACCTTCTTTAGCGTAATGAAGGTGATATGAAGCCATGGCGGCATAACGACAGTACCTGTGGAAGAATTCCGTAATCTTATATTTAGGTATAAAGTCGATTTTCTTGTATATATACATTTGGCAATCGATATCGAAATGCTTCAAATCATGAGTTTAAATTATTTAAGTAAATGTATCCTCTTTTTCTTACTGAAGTCTACAAAAGCCTTAACGGCATAACGGCAGTGCATTTAGAAGAATTACGTAGTCTTAATTAGGTATGAATTCTATTTTCTTGTATACACTCATTTAGCAGTCGATTTCGAAATGCTTCAAATCATTAGTGTAACATATTTAAGTTAATAAAACTTCTTTAACGTATTGAAGGTGATACAAAGCCATGGCGGCATAACGACAGTACATTTGGAAGAATTCCGTAATCTTATATTTAGGTATAAAGTCGATTTTCTTGTATATACACATGTAGCAATCGATATCGAAATGCTTCAAATCATTAGTTTAACATATTTAAGTAAATTAATCCTCTTTTTCTTACTGAGGTCTACAAAAGCCTTAACGGCATAACGGCAGTGCATTTGGAAGAGTTCCGTAATCTTATATTTAGGTATTAAGTCGATTTTGTTGTATATACGCATTTAGCAATCGACATCGAAATGCTTCAAATCATGAGTTTAACATATTTAAGATAATAAACCCTCTTTATCTTACTGAAGTCTACAAAAGCCTTAACGGCATAACGGCAGTGCATTTAGAAGAATTCCGTAATCCTCTATTTAGGTATAAAGTCGATTTTCTTGTATATAGTCATTTAGCAATCGATATCGAAGTGCTTCAAATCATTAGTTTAACATATTTAAGTAAATTAATCCTCTTTTTCTTACTGAAGTCTACAAAAGCCTTAACGGCATAACGGCAGTGATTTTAGAAGAATTACTTGTATATGTTCATTTAGCAGTCGATGTCGAAATGCTTCAAATCATTAGTGTAACATATTTAAGTTAATAAAACTTCTTTAACGTATTGAAGGTGATACAAAGCCATGGCGGCATAACGACAGTACATTTGGAAGAATTCCGTAATCTTATATTTAGGTATAAAGTCGATTTTTGTGTATATATATATTTCGCAATCGATATCAAGATGCTTCAACTCATTAGTTTAACATATTTAAGTTAATAAACCTTTTTAACGAACTGAAGTGTGCATAAAGCCATGGCGGCATAACGGCAATGCATGTAGAAGAATTCCGTTAGCTTATATTTGGGTATTAAGTCGATTTTGTTGTATATACGCATTTAGCAATCGACATCGAAATGCTTCAAATCATGAGTTTAACATATTTAAGATAATAAACCCTCTTTATCTTACTGAAGTCTACAAAAGCCTTAACGGCATAACGGCAGTGCATTTAGAAGAATTCCGTAATCCTCTATTTAGGTATAAAGTCGATTTTCTTGTATATAGTCATTTAGCAATCGATATCGAAGTGCTTCAAATCATTAGTTTAACATATTTAAGTAAATTAATCCTCTTTTTCTTACTGAGGTCTACAAAAGCCTTAACGGCATAACGGCAGTGCATTTGGAAGAGTTCCGTAATCTTATATTTAGGTATTAAGTCGATTTTGTTGTATATACGCATTAAGCAATCGACATCGAAATGCTTCAAATCATGAGTTTAACATATTTAAGATAATAAACCCTCTTTATCTTACTGAAGTCTACAAAAGCCTTAACGGCATAACGGCAGTGCATTTAGAAGAATTCCGTAGTCCTCTATTTAGGTATAAAGTCGATTTTCTTGTATATACTCATTTAGCAATCGATATCGAAGTGCTTCAAATCATTAGTTTAACATATTTAAGTTAATTAACCTTCTTTAACGTAATGAAGGTGATATAAAGCCATGGCAGCATAACGACAGAGCATTTAGAAGAATTATATAATCTTATATTTAGGTATATAGTCGATTTTCTTGTATTTACACATTTAGCAATCGATATCGAAAATCTTCAAATCATTAGTTTAACATATTTAAGTTAATAAAGCTTCTTTAACGTAATGAAGGTGATATAAAGCCATAACGGCATAACGGCAGTGCATTTGGAAGAATTCCGTAAACTTATATCTAGGAATAAGGTCGATTTTGTTGTATATACACATTTAGAAATCGATATCGAAATGCTTCAAATCATTAGTTTAAAATATTTAAGTTCATAAACCTTCTTTAACGGACTGAAGTTGGCATAAAGCAATGGCGGCATAACAGCAGTGCATTTAGAAGAATTCCGTAATCTTATATTTAGGCATAAAGTCGATTTTCTTGTATATACACATATAGCAATCGACATCGAAATGCTTCAAATAATGAGTTTAACATATTTAAGATAATAAACCCTCTTTATCTTACTGAAGTCTACAAAAGCCTTAACGGCATAACGGCAGTGCATTTCGAAGAATTCCGTAATCTTATATTTAGGTATAAAGTCGATTTTCTTGTATATACTCATTTAGCAATCGATATCGAAATGCTTCAAATCATTAGTTTAACATATTTAAGTTAATTAACCTTCTTTAACGTAATGAAGGTGATATAAAGCCATGGCAGCATAACGACAGTGCATTTAGAAGAATTACGTAATCTTATATTTAGGTATAAAGTCGATTTTCTTGTATTTGCACATTTAGCAATCGATATCGAATTGCTTCAAACCATTAGTTTAACATATTTAGAATAATTAACCTCCTTTAACGAACTGAACATAAATCCATAACGGCAGTGCATTTAGAAGAATTCCGTTAACTTATATTTAGGTATAAAGTCGATTTTCTTGTATATACACATTTTGCAATCGATATCGAAATGCTTCAAATCATTAGTTTAACATATTTAAGTTAATAAACCTTCTTTAACGAACGGAAGTTGGCATAAAGCAATGGCGGCATAACAGCAGTGCATTTACAAGAATTCCGTAATCTTATATTTAGGCATAAAGTCGATTTTCTTGTATATACACATATAGCAATCGATATCGAAATGCTTCAAATCATTAATTTAAAATATTTAAGCTCATAAACCTTCTTTAACGGACTGAAGTTGGCATAAAGCAATGGCGGCATAACAGCAGTGCATTTAGAAGAATTCCGTAATCTTATATTTAGGTATAAAGTCGATTTTGTTGTATAAATATACGCATTTAGCAATCGATATCGAAATGTTTCATATAACTGGTTTAGCATATTTAGGTTAATTAATCCTCTTTTTCTTACTGAGGTCTACAAAAGCCTTAGCGGCATAACGGCAGTGCATTTGGAAGAGTTCCGTAATCTTATATTTAGTTATATAGTCGATTTTCTTGTATTTGCACATTTAGCAATCGATATCGAAATGCTTCAAACCATTAGTTTAACATATTTAGAATAATTAGCCTCCTTTAACGAACTGAACATAAATCCATAACGGCAGTGCATTTAGAAGAATTCCGTTAACTTATATTTAGGTATAAGGTCGATTTTATGTACACATTTAGCAAGCGATATCGAAATGCCTCAAATCATTAGTTTACCAAATTTAAGTTATTTAACCTTCTTTAACGTATTGAAGTTGATATAAAGCCATGGCGGCATAACGACAGTGCATGTAGAAGAATTCCCTAAACTTATATATAGGTATATAGTCGATTCTCTTGTATTTACACATTTAGCAATCGATATCGAAAATCTTCAAACCATTAGTTTAACATATTTAAGTAAATTAACCTTCTCTAACGTACTGAAATTTATATAAAGCCATAACGGCATAACGGCAGTGTATTTCGAAGAATTCCGTAATCTTATATTTAGATATAAAGCCGAATTTGTTGTATGTACGCATTAAGCAATCGATATCGAAATTCTTCGAATCATTAGCTTAACATATTTAATTTAATTAACCTTCTCTAACGTATTGAAGTTGATATAAAGCCATGACGGCATAACGGCAGTGCATTTAGAAGAATTCCGTAATGTTATAATTTTATATTTAGGTGTAAAGTCGATTTTCTTACATTTACACATTTAGCAATCGATATCGAAATGCTTCAAACCATTAGTTTAATATATTTAAAATAGTTAACCTTCTTTAGCGTAATGAAGGTGATATGAAGCCATGGCGGCATAACGACAGTACCTGTGGAAGAATTCCGTAATCTTATATTAAGTATAAAGTCGATTTTCTTGTATATATACATTTGGCAATCGATATCGAAATGCTTCAAATCATGAGTTTAAATTATTTAAGTAAATGTATCCTCTTTTTCTTACTGAAGTCTACAAAAGCCTTAACGGCATAACGGCAGTGCATTTAGAAGAATTACGTAGTCTTAATTAGGTATGAATTCTATTTTCTTGTATACACTCATTTGGCAGTCGATATCGAAATGCTTCAAATCATTAGTGTAACATATTTAAGTTAATAAAACTTCTTTAACTTATTGAAGGTGATACAAAGCCATGGCGGCATAACGACAGTACATTTGGAAGAATTCCGTAATCTTATATTTAGGTATAAAGTCGATTTTCTTGTATATACACATGTAGCAATCGATATCGAAATGCTTCAAATCATTAGTTTAACATATTTAAGATAATAAACCCTCTTTATCTTACTGAAGTCTACAAAAGCCTTAACGGCATAACGGCAGTGCATTTCGAAGAATTCCGTAATCCTCTATTTAGGTATAAAGTCGATTTTCTTGTATATACTCATTTATCAATCGATATCGAAGTGCTTCAAATCGTAAGTTTAACATATTTAAGTTAATTAACCTTCTTTAACGTAATGAAGGTGATATAAAGCCATGGCAGCATAACGACAGAGCATTTAGAAGAATTATATAATCTTATATTTAGGTATATAGTCGATTTTCTTGTATATACACATGTAGCAATCGATATCGAAATGCTTCAAATCATTAGTTTAACATATTTAAGTAAATTAATCCTCTTTTTCTTACTGAGGTCTACAAAAGCCTTAACGGCATAACGGCAGTGCATTTGGAAGAGTTCCGTAATCTTATATTTAGGTATTAAGTCGATTTTGTTGTATATACGCATTTAGCAATCGACATCGAAATGCTTCAAATCATGAGTTTAACATATTTAAGATAATAAACCCTCTTTATCTTACTGAAGTCTACAAAAGCCTTAACGGCATAACGGCAGTGCATTTCGAAGAATTCCGTAATCCTCTATTTAGGTATAAAGTCGATTTTCTTGTATATACTCATTTAGCAATCGATATCGAAGTGCTTCAGATCATTAGTTTAACATATTTAAGTTAATAAAGCTTCTTTAACGTAATGAAGGTGATATAAAGCCATAACGGCATAACGGCAGTGCATTTGGAAGAATTCCGTAAACTTATATCTAGGAATAAGGTCGATTTTGTTGTATATACACATTTAGAAATCGATATCGAAATGCTTCAAATCATTAATTTAAAATATTTAAGTTCATAAACCTTCTTTAACGGACTGAAGTTGGCATAAAGCAATGGCGGCATAACAGCAGTGCATTTAGAAGAATTCCGTAATCTTATATTTAGGCATAAAGTCGATTTTCTTGTATATACACATATAGCAATCGATATCGAAATGCTTCAAATCATTAATTTAAAATATTTAAGTTCATAAACCTTCTTTAACGGACTGAAGTTGGCATAAAGCCATAACGGTATAACGGCAGTGCATTTGGAAAATCCCGTAATCTTATATTTAGGAATAAAATTTGATTTTCTTGTATATAGGCATTTAGCAATCAATATCGAAATGCTTCAAATCATGGTTTAACATATTTAAGGGTTTAATTTAAAACCCTTTCTTTAAATTACTGAAGTTGACAAAAACCATAACGGCATAACGGCAGTGTGTAGAAGAATTCCGTAATCTTATTTTTTAGGTATAAAAATCGATTTTCTTGTACATACACATTTAGCAATCAATAACGAAATGCTTCAAATCATTAGTTTAGCATATTTAAGTTAATTAACCTTATTTATCTTACTGAAGTTTACATACAGCCATAACGGTATAACGGCAGGGCATTTGGAAGAATTCCGTATTCTTATATTTAGGTATAAAGTCGATTTTTTGTATATATATATTTCGCAATCGATATCGAGATGCTTCAACTCATTAGTTTAACATATTTAAATTAATAAACCTTTTTAACGAACTGAAGTGTGCATAAAGCCATGGCGGCATAACGGCAATGCATGTAGAAGAATTCCGTTAGCTTATATTTGGGTATAAAGTCGATTTTGTTGTATATACGCATTAAGCAATCGATATCGAAATGCTTCAAATAACGGGTTTAACGTATTTAAGTTAATAAACCTTCTTTAACGAACGGAAGTTGGCATAAAGCCATGAAGGCATAACGGCAGTGCATGTTTGAAGAATTCCGTTAATCTTATATTTAGTTATAAAGTCGATTTTCTTGTATATACACATTTAGCAATCTATACCGAAATGCTTCAAATCATTAGTTTATCATATTTAAGTTAATTAACCTTATTTATCTTACTGAAATTGACATAAAGCCATAACGGCATAACGGGGGTGCATTTCGAAGAATCCCGTAATCTTATATTTAGGTATAAAGTCGATTTTCTTGCATATACACATTTAGCAATCGATATCGAAATGCTTCAAATCATTAGTTTAACATATTTAAGTTAATTAGCCTTCTTTAACGTAATGAAGGTGATATAAACCATGGCGGCATAACGACAGTACATTTGGAAGTATTCCGTAACCTTTTAATTAGATATAAATTCGGTTTTCTTTTATATACACATTTAGCAAGCGATATCGAAATGCCTCAAATCATTAGTTTACCAAATTTAAGTTAATTAACCTTCTTTAACGTATTGAAGTTGATATAAAGCCATGGCGGCATAACGACAGTACATTTGGAAGAATTCCGTTGTCTTATATTTAGGTATAAAGTCGATTTTCTTGTATATATGCATTAAGCAATCGATATCGATATGCTTCAAATAACTGGTTTAACATATTTAAGTTAATAAACCTTCTTTAACGAACTGAACATAAATCCATAACGGCATAACGGCAGTGCATTTAGAAGAATTCCGTTATCTTATATTAATGTATAAAGTCGATTTTCTTGCAGATACACATTTAGCAATCGATATCGAAATGCTTCAAATCATAAGTTTAACATATTTAAGTTAATTAGCCTTCTTTAACGTAATGAAGGTGATATAAACCATGGCGGCATAACGACAGTACATTTGGAAGTATTCCGTAACCTTATAATTAGATATAAATTCGGTTTTTCTTTATATACACATTTAGCAAGCGATATCGAAATGCCTCAAATCATTAGTTTACCAAATTTAAGTTAATTAACCTTCTTTAACGTATTGAAGTTGATATAAAGCCATGGCGGCATAACGACAGTACATTTGGAAGAATTCCGTTGTCTTATATTTAGGTATAAAGTCGATTTTCTTGTATATATGCATTAAGCAATCGATATCGATATGCTTCAAATAACTGGTTTAACATATTTAAGTTAATAAACCTCCTTTAACGAACTGAACATAAATCCATAACGGCATAACGGCAGTGCATTTAGAAGAATTCCGTTATCTTATATTTACGTATAAAGTCGATTTTCGTGTATATACACATTTTGCAATCTATATCGAAATGCTTCAAATCATAAGTTTAACATATTTAAGTTAATACGGCAGTGCATTTATAAAAAATCCGTAATCTTATATTTATGTATAAAGTCGATTTTGTTATACATACACATTTAGCAATCGATATCGAAATGCTTCAAATCACTAGTTTAACATATTTAAGTTAATTATCCTTCTTTTTCTTACTGAAGTTTACATAAAGCCATAACGGTATAACGGCAGTGCATTTGGAAGAACTCCGTAATCTTATATCTAGGAATAAAGTCGATTTTGTTGTATATACACATAAGCAATCGATATCGAGATGGTTCAACTCATTAGTTTAACACATTTAAGTTAATAAACCTTCTTTAACGATCTGTCGTTTGCATATAGCCATGACGGCATAACGGCAGTGCATGTAGAAGAATTCCGTTATCTTATATTTAGGTATAAAGTCGACTTTCTTGTATATAAACATTTAGCTATCGATATCGGAATGCTTCAAATCATTAGTTTAACATATTAAGTTAATAAACATTGTTTAGCTTACTGAAGTCTACATTAAGCCTTAACGGTATAACGGCAGTGCATTTAGAAGAATTCCGTAATGTTATAATTTTATATTTTGGTATAAAGTCGATTTTATTGTATTTACACATGTATCAATCGATATCAAAATGCTTCAAACCATTAGTTTAACATATTTAAAATAACAAACCTTATTTAACGTATTGAAGTTGATATAAAGCCATGGCGGCATAACGACAGTACATTTGGAAGAATTTCGTTGTCTTATATTTAGGTAAAAAGTCGATTTTCTTGTATATATGCATTAAGCAATCGATATCGGTATGCTTCGAATAACTGGTTTAACATATTTAAGTTAACTAACCTTCTTTAACGTAATGAAGGTTATATAAGCCATGGCGGCATAACGAAGTGCATGTAGAAGAATTCCGTAATCTTATATTTAGGTATATAGTCGATTTTCTTGTATTTACACATTTAGCAATCGATATCGAAAATCTTCAAATCATTAGTTTAACACATTTAAGTTAATTAACCTTCTTTAACGTAATGAAGGTGATATAAAGCCATGGCGGCCTAACGACAGTGCATTTAGAAAAATTCCGTAATCTTATAATTAGGTATAAGTTCGATTTTGTTGTATATAGGCATTTAGCAATCGATATCGAAATGCTTCATATAACTGGTTAAGCATATTTAGGTTAATTAACCCCCTCTATCTTACTGAAGTTTACATAAAGCCATAACGGCATAACGGCAGTATGTTTGGGTGAATTCCGTAATCTTTTATTTAGGTATAAAATCGATTTTCTTGTACATACACATTTAGCAATCAATATCGAAATGCTTCAAATCATTCGTTAAGCATATTTAAGTAAATTAACCTTCTTTAACGTACTGAAATTTATATAAAGCCATAACGGCATAACGGCAGTGTATTTCGAAGAATTCCGTAATCCTATATTTAGATATAAAGCCGAATTTTTTGTATATACGCATTTAGCAATCGATATCGAAATTCTTCAAATCATTAGTTTAACATATTTAAAATAATTAACCCTTTTTAACGTAATGAAGGTGATATAAAGCCATGGCGGCCTAACGACAGTGCATTTAGAAGAATTCCGTAGTCTTATATTTAGGTATAAATTCGATTTTGTTATATATACGCATTAAGCAATCGATATCGTAATGCTTCAAATAACTGATTTAGCATATTTAGGTTAATTAACCTTCTTTATCTTACTGAAGTTTACATAAAGCCATAACGGCATTACGGTAGTATATTTGGGTGAATTCCGTAAGCTTTTATTTAGGTATAAAATCGATTTTCTTGTACATACACATTTAGCAATCGATATCGAAATGCTCAAATCATTAGTTTAACAAACGAGGGCTGTCTGATAAATTACCGACGTAACCATCATGCACGCGACTTTTTCACAATGTTTTTTTTATTTTTCTGCATAGTCTTCTTGTAACTCCACACACTTCTCCCAGCGATGCTCCCATCTCTGCAACCCTTCCAAATAGTACTTGGCGTCTTTGTCTGCAAAATACGAGTTCACGAAAGAGATTGCCTCCTCATTTGATGAAAATCTCTGGCCACCGAGCGCAGTTTTAATTTGAGGAAACAAAAAATGTCGCTTGGTTCTAGATCCGGTGAATAAGGTGGATGGTCAAGCAGTTCGAACCGCAATTCGTGGACTTTCGTCATGGCGACTGTTGAGGTGTGAGATGGTGCGTTGTCTTGGTGGCACTTGGCTTTCTTGTTTTGCAAATGTGGCCGATTTTTCGAAATTTCTTCCTTTAGCTTGTCCAATAATGATAAGTAGTATGCTCCTGTTATAGTTTTTCCTTTTTCAAGATAGCCAATAAATATAATTCCATGGCTGTCCCAAAAAACACTCGCCATCACTTTCCCAGCTTTAGGTTTTTTTTGGGGCCGGTTCCCCCTTTTCAATCCACTGCTTAGATTGGATTTTTGTTTTGAGCGTATAATGATGAATCCAAGTTTCGTCTACAGTTATCAATCGGCGCCAAAACTTGGTCGTATTGCCTCTAAACTGAGCCAACAGTGCGCTGGAAATGTTCATGCGCGCACGTTTGTGGTCTAGCGTAAGCAAACGCGGCACCCAAGGCGCGGACAGCTTTCTCATGCCCAAATTTTGGTTTAATATGTAACAAACACGTTCTTTTGACATCTTCATAATCTCAGCTATTTCCTTAACTTTAATCCGGCGGTCGTCTAATACCAATTGATGAACTTTAGTGATGTTATCGTTAGTGGTTACAGCTTTTGGACGCCCAGGACGTTCATCATCTTCCAATCTCCTGCGACCACGTTTAAATTCAGCTGCCCAAAATTTTATGGTGGTAAACGATGGTGCAGAGTCACCGTACACAGAGTCCAACTCATCTTTGATTTCTGAAGGCGTATTGCTTTTCAAAAATAAAAATTTAATTACAGCTCGATATTTAATATTTTCCATTTTGGGGAAATCACCGAAATAGACTCACAAAAACGACTGTCAACAGATAATTGCGCAAGATAAATTTCCGAAATTTTGGCGAGTAGAAATTATGATATGCACACTTTGAAGTAGAAACATTTTTTTCAGGGGTACCGCTAGCTTTACGTTGAGGTCGGTTATTTATCAGACAGCCCTCGTATTTAAGATAATTAACGCTCTTTATCTTACTGAAGTCTAAAAAAGCCTTAGCGGCATAACGGCAGTGCATTTAGAAGAACTACGTAATCTTACCTTTAGGTATGAATTTGATTTTCTTGTATATACGTATTTAGCAATCGATAACGAAATGCTTCAAGTCATTAGTTTAACATATTTAAATTAATAAACCTTCTTTAACGTATTGAAGGTGATATAAACCATGGCGGCATAACGACAGTACATTTGGAAGTATTCCGTAACCTTATAATTAGATATAAATTCGGTTTTTTTTTATATACACATTTAGCAAGCGATATCGAAATGCCTCAAATCATTAGTTTACCAAATTTAAGTTAATTAACCTTCTTTAACGTATTGAAGTTGATATAAAGCCATGGCGGCATAACGACAGTACATTTGGAAGAATTCCGTTGTCTTATATTTAGGTATAAAGTCGATTTTCTTGTATATACACATTTTGCCATCGATATCAAAATGCTTCAAATAACTTGTTTAGCATATTTAAGTTAATTAACCTTATTTATCATACTGAAGTTTACATAAAGCCATAACGACATAACGGCAGTATATGTGGCAGAATTCCGTAATCTTATATTCAGTTATAAAGTCGCTTTTGTTGTATTTACATATTAAGCAATCGATATCGAAATGCTTCAAATAACTGGTTTAACATATTTAAGTTAATTAACTTTCTTTAACGTAATGAAGGTTATATAAGCCATGGCGGCATAACGAAGTGCATGTAGAAGAATTCCGTAATCTTATATTTAGGTATATAGTCGATTTTCTTGTATTTACACATTTAGCAATCGATATCGAAAATCTTCAAATCATTAGTTTAACACATTTAAGTTAATTAACCTTCTTTAACGTAATGAAGGTGATATAAAGCCATGGCGGCCTAACGACAGTGCATTTAGAAAAATTCCGTAATCTTATAATTAGGTATAAGTTCGATTTTGTTGTATATAGGCATTTAGCAATCGATATCGAAATGCTTCATATAACTGGTTTAGCATATTTAGGTTAATTAACCCCCTCTATCTTACTGAAGTTTACAAAAAGGCCATAACGGCATAACGGCAGTATGTTTGGGTGAATTCCGTTATCTTTTTATTTAGGTATAAAATCGATTTTCTTGTACATACACATTTAGCAATCAATATCGAAATGCTTCAAATCATTCGTTTAGCATATTTAAGTAAATTAACCTTCTTTAACGTACTGAAATTTATATAAAGCCATAACGGCATAACGGCAGTGTATTTCGAAGAATTCCGTAATCCTATATTTAGATATAAAGCCGAATTTTTTGTATATACGCATTTAGCAATCGATATCAAAAATTCTTCAAATCATTAGTTTAACATATTTAAAATAATTAACCCTTTTTAACGTAATGAAGGTGATATAAAGCCATGGCGGCCTAACGACAGTGCATTTAGAAGAATTCCGTAGTCTTATATTTAGGTATAAATTCGATTTTGTTGTATATACGCATTAAGCAATCGATATCGTAATGCTTTAAATAACTGATTTAGCATATTTAGGTTAATTAACCTTCTTTATCTTACTGAAGTTTACATAAAGCCATAACGGCATTACGGTAGTATTTTTTGGGTGAATTCCGTAAGCTTTTATTTAGGTATAAAATCGATTTTCTTGTACATACACATTTAGCAATCGATATCGAAATGCTCAAATCATTAGTTTAACAAACGAGGGCTGTCTGATAAATTACCGACGTAACCATCATGCACGCGACTTTTTCACAATGTTTTTTTTATTTTTCTGCATAGTCTTCTTGTAACTCCACACACTTCTCCCAGCGATGCTCCCATCTCTGCAACCCTTCCAAATAGTACTTGGCGTCTTTGTCTGCAAAATACGAGTTCACGAAAGAGATTGCCTCCTCATTTGATGAAAATCTCTGGCCACCGAGCGCAGTTTTAATTTGAGGAAACAAAAAATGTCGCTTGGTTCTAGATCCGGTGAATAAGGTGGATGGTCAAGCAGTTCGAACCGCAATTCGTGGACTTTCGTCATGGCGACTGTTGAGGTGTGAGATGGTGCGTTGTCTTGGTGGCACTTGGCTTTCTTGTTTTGCAAATGTGGCCGATTTTTCGAAATTTCTTCCTTTAGCTTGTCCAATAATGATAAGTAGTATGCTCCTGTTATAGTTTTTCCTTTTTCAAGATAGCCAATAAATATAATTCCATGGCTGTCCCAAAAAACACTCGCCATCACTTTCCCAGCTTTAGGTTTTTTTTGGGGCCGGTTCCCCCTTTTCAATCCACTGCTTAGATTGGATTTTTGTTTTGAGCGTATAATGATGAATCCAAGTTTCGTCTACAGTTATCAATCGGCGCCAAAACTTGGTCGTATTGCCTCTAAACTGAGCCAACAGTGCGCTGGAAATGTTCATGCGCGCACGTTTGTGGTCTAGCGTAAGCAAACGCGGCACCCAAGGCGCGGACAGCTTTCTCATGCCCAAATTTTGGTTTAATATGTAACAAACACGTTCTTTTGACATCTTCATAATCTCAGCTATTTCCTTAACTTTAATCCGGCGGTCGTCTAATACCAATTGATGAACTTTAGCGATGTTATCGTTAGTGGTTACAGCTTTTGGACGCCCAGGACGTTCATCATCTTCCAATCTCCTGCGACCACGTTTAAATTCAGCTGCCCAAAAAATTTTTTGGTGGTAAACGATGGTGCAGAGTCACCGTACACAGAGTCCAACTCATCTTTGATTTCTGAAGGCGTATTGCTTTTCAAAAATAAAAATTTAATTACAGCTCGATATTTAATATTTTCCATTTTGGGGAAATCACCGAAATAGACTCACAAAAACGACTGTCAACAGATAATTGCGCAAGATAAATTTCCGAAATTTTGGCGAGTAGAAATTATGATATGCACACTTTGAAGTAGAAACATTTTTTTCAGGGGTACCGCTAGCTTTACGTTGAGGTCGGTTATTTATCAGACAGCCCTCGTATTTAAGATAATTAACGCTCTTTATCTTACTGAAGTCTAAAAAAGCCTTAGCGGCATAACGGCAGTGCATTTAGAAGAACTACGTAATCTTACCTTTAGGTATGAATTTGATTTTCTTGTATATACGTATTTAGCAATCGATAACGAAATGCTTCAAGTCATTAGTTTAACATATTTAAATTAATAAACCTTCTTTAACGTATTGAAGGTGATATAAACCATGGCGGCATAACGACAGTACATTTGGAAGTATTCCGTAACCTTATAATTAGATATAAATTCGGTTTTTTTTTATATACACATTTAGCAAGCGATATCGAAATGCCTCAAATCATTAGTTTACCAAATTTAAGTTAATTAACCTTCTTTAACGTATTGAAGTTGATATAAAGCCATGGCGGCATAACGACAGTACATTTGGAAGAATTCCGTTGTCTTATATTTAGGTATAAAGTCGATTTTCTTGTATATATGCATTAAGCAATCGATATCGATATGCTTCAAATAACTGGTTTAACATATTTAAGTTAATAAACCTTCTTTAACGAACTGAACATAAATCCATAACGGCATAACGGCATAACGACAGTGCATTTAGAAGAATTCCGTTATCTTATATTAATGTATAAAGTCGATTTTCTTGCATATACACATTTAGCAATCGATATCGAAATGCTTCAAATCATTAGTTTAACATATTTAAGTTAATTAGCCTTCTCTAACGTAATGAAGGTGATATAAACCATGGCGGCATAACGACAGTACATTTGGAAGTATTCCGTAACCTTATAATTAGATATAAATTCGGTTTTTTTTTATATACACATTTAGCAAGCGATATCGAAATGCTTCAAATCATTAGTTTACCAAATTTAAGTTAATTAACCTTCTTTAACGTATTGAAGTTGATATAAAGCCATGGCGGCATAACGACAGTACATTTGGAAGAATTCCGTTGTCTTATATTTAGGTATAAAGTCGATTTTCTTGTATATATGCATTAAGCAATCGATTTCGATATGCTTCAAATAACTGGTTTAACATATTTAAGTTAATAAACCTCCTTTAACGAACTGAACACAAATCCATAACGGCATAACGGCAGTGCATTTAGAAGAATTCCGTTATCTTATATTTACGTATAAAGTCGATTTTCTTGTATATACACATTTTGCAATCGATATCGAAATGCTTCAAATCACTAGTTTAACATATTTAAGTTAATTAATCATTTTAGCGAAGGGAAGTTGGCGTAAAGCCATGGCGGCATAACGGCAGTGCATTTAGAAGAATTCCGTAATCTTATATTTAGGTATAAAGTCGATTTTCTTGTATATACACATTTAGCAATCGATATCGATATGCTTCAAATCATTAGTTTAACATATTTAAGTTAATTATCCTTCTTTTTCTTACTGAAGTTTACATAAAGCCATAACGGTATAACGGCAGTGCATTTGGAAGAACTGCGTAATCTTATATCTAGGAATAAAGTCGATTTTGTTGTATATACACATAAGCAATCGATATCGAGATGGTTCAACTCATTAGTTTAACATATTTAAGTTAATAAACCTTCTTTAACGATCTGTAGTTTGCATATAGCCATGACGGCATAACGGCAGTGCATGTAGAAGAATTCCGTAATCTCATATTTAGGTATAAAGTCGATTTTCTTGTATATAAACATTTAGCTATCGATATCGAAATGCTTCAAATAATTAGTTTAACATATTAAGTTAATAAACATTGTTTAGCTTACTGAAGTCTACATTAAGCCTTAACGGTATAACGGCAGTGCATTTAGAAGAATTCCGTAATGTTATAATTTTATATTTTGGTATAAAGTCGATTTTCTTGTATTTACACATGTAGCAATCGATATCAAAATGCTTCAAACCATTAGTTTAACATATTTAAAATAACAAACCTCATTTAACGTATTGAAGGCGATATAAAGCCATGGCGGCATAACGACAGTGCATTTAGAAAAATTCCGTAATCTTATAATTAGGTATAAGTTCGATTTTGTTGTATATAGGCATTTAGCAATCGATATCGAAATGCTTCATATAACTGGTTTAGCATATTTAGGTTAATTAACCCCCTCTATCTTACTGAAGTTTACATAAGGCCATAACGGCATAACGGCAGTATGTTTGGGTGAATTCCGTAATCTTATATTCAGTTATAAAGTCGATTTTGTTGTATTTACATATTAAGCAATCGATATCGAAATGCTTCAAATAACTGGTTTAACATATTTAAGTTAATTAACTTTCTTTAACGTAATGAAGGTTATATAAGCCATGGCGGCATAACGAAGTGCATGTAGAAGAATTCCGTAATCTTATATTTAGGTATATAGTCGATTTTCTTGTATTTACACATTTAGCAATCGATATCGAAAATCTTCAAATCATTAGTTTAACACATTTAAGTTAATTAACCTTCTTTAACGTAATGAAGGTGATATAAAGCCATGGCGGCCTAACGACAGTGCATTTAGAAAAATTCCGTAATCTTATAATTAGGTATAAGTTCGATTTTGTTGTATATAGGCATTTAGCAATCGATATCGAAATGCTTCATATAACTGGTTTAGCATATTTAGGTTAATTAACCCCCTCTATCTTACTGAAGTTTACATAAGGCCATAACGGCATAACGGCAGTATGTTTGGGTGAATTCCGTAATCTTTTATTTAGGTATAAAATCGATTTTCTTGTACATACACATTTAGCAATCAATATCGAAATGCTTCAAATCATTCGTTTAGCATATTTAAGTAAATTAACCTTCTTTAACGTACTGAAATTTATATAAAGCCATAACGGCATAACGGCAGTGTATTTCGAAGAATTCCGTAATCCTATATTTAGATATAAAGCCGAATTTTTTGTATATACGCATTTAGCAATCGATATCGAAAATCTTCAAATCATTAGTTTAACATATTTAAAATAATTAACCCTTTTTAACGTAATGAAGGTGATATAAAGCCATGGCGGCCTAACGACAGTGCATTTAGAAGAATTCCGTAGTCTTATATTTAGGTATAAATTCGATTTTGTTGTATATACGCATTAAGCAATCGATATCGAAATGCTTCAAATAACTGATTTAGCATATTTAGGTTAATTAACCTTCTTTATCTTACTGAAGTTTACATAAAGCCATAACGGCATTACGGTAGTATATTTTGGGTGAATTCCGTAAGCTTTTATTTAGGTATAAAATCGATTTTCTTGTACATACACATTTAGCAATCGATATCGAAATGCTCAAATCATTAGTTTAACAAACGAGGGCTGTCTGATAAATTACCGACGTAACCATCATGCACGCGACTTTTTCACAATGTTTTTTTTATTTTTCTGCATAGTCTTCTTGTAACTCCACACACTTCTCCCAGCGATGCTCCCATCTCTGCAACCCTTCCAAATAGTACTTGGCGTCTTTGTCTGCAAAATACGAGTTCACGAAAGAGATTGCCTCCTCATTTGATGAAAATCTCTGGCCACCGAGCGCAGTTTTAATTTGAGGAAACAAAAAATGTCGCTTGGTTCTAGATCCGGTGAATAAGGTGGATGGTCAAGCAGTTCGAACCGCAATTCGTGGACTTTCGTCATGGCGACTGTTGAGGTGTGAGATGGTGCGTTGTCTTGGTGGCACTTGGCTTTCTTGTTTTGCAAATGTGGCCGATTTTTCGAAATTTCAATCCACTGCTTAGATTGGATTTTTGTTTTGAGCGTATAATGATGAATCCTAGTTTCGTCTACAGTTATCAATCGGCGCCAAAACTTGGTCGTATTGCCTCTAAACTGAGCCAAGAGTGCGCTGGAAATGTTCATGCGCGCACGTTTGTGGTCTAGCGTAAGCAAACGCGGCACCCAACGCGCGGACAGCTTTCTCATGCCCAAATTTTGGTTTAATATGTAACAAACACGTTCTTTTGACATCTTCATAATCTCAGCTATTTCCTTAACTTTAATCCGGCGGTCGTCTAATACCAATTGATGAACTTTAGTGATGTTATCGTTAGTGGTTACAGCTTTTGGACGCCCAGGACGTTCATCATCTTCCAATCTCCTGCGACCACGTTTAAATTCAGCTGCCCAAAATTTTATGGTGGTAAACGATGGTGCAGAGTCACCGTACACAGAGTCCAACTCATCTTTGATTTCTGAAGGCGTATTGCTTTTCAAAAATAAAAATTTAATTACAGCTCGATATTTAATATTTTCCATTTTGGGGAAATCACCGAAATAGACTCACAAAAACGACTGTCAACAGATAATTGCGCAAGATAAATTTCCGAAATTTTGGCGAGTAGAAATTATGATATGCACACTTTGAAGTAGAAACATTTTTTTCAGGGGTACCGCTAGCTTTACGTTGAGGTCGGTTATTTATCAGACAGCCCTCGTATTTAAGTTAATTAACGCTCTTTATCTTAAGTCTAAAAAAGCCTTAGCGGCATAACGGCAGTGCATTTAGAAGAACTACGTAATCTTACCTTTAGGTATGAATTTGATTTTCTTGTATATACGTATTTAGCAATCGATAACGAAATGCTTCAAGTCATTAGTTTAACATATTTAAGTTAATAAACCTTCTTTAACGTATTGAAGGTGATATAAAGCCATGGCGGCATAACGACAGTACATTTGGAAGAATTCCGTAATCTTATATTTAGGTATAAAGTCGATTTTCTTGTATATACACATTTAGCAATCGATATCGAAATGTTTCAAATCATTAGTTTAACATATTTAAGTTAATAAACCTTCTTTAACGAACTGAAGTTTGCATAAAGCCATGGCGGCATAACGGCAGTGCATGTAGAATAATTCCGTTATCTTATATTTAGGTAAAAAGTCGATTTTCTTGTATATACACATTTAGCAGGCGATATCGAAATGCTTCAAATCATTAGTTTATCATATTTAAGTTAATTAACCTTCTTTAACGTATTGAAGTTGATATAAAGCCATGGCGGCATAACGGCAGTGCATTTGGAAGAATTCCGTAATCTAATATTTAGGTATAAAGTCGATTTTGTTGTATATACACATTTAGCAATCGATATCGAGATGCTTCGACTCATTAGCTTAACGTATTTAAGTTAATAAACCTTCTTTAACGATCTGAATTTGGCATATAGCCACGGCGGTATTACGGCAGTGCATTTAGAAGAATTCCGTAATCTTCTATTTAGGTATAAAGTCGATTTTCTTGTATTTACATATTAAGCAATCGATATCGAAATGCTTCAAATCATTAGTTTAACATATTTAAGTTAATTAACCCTCTCAATCTTACTGAATTCTACATAAAGCCTTAACGGCACAACGGCAGTGCATTTAAAAGAATTCCGTTGTCTTTTATTTAGGTATAAAGTCGATTTTGTTGTATATACACATTTAGCAAGCGATATCGAAATGCTTCAACTCATTAGTTTAACATATTTAAGTTAATAAACCTTCTTTAACGAACTGAAGTTGGCATAAAGCCATGGCGGCATAACGGCAGTGCATGTAGAATAATTCCGTTATCTTATATTTAGGTAAAAAGTCGATTTTCTTGTATATACACATTTAGCAGGCGATATCGAAATGCTTCAAATCATTAGTTTATCATATTTAAGTTAATTAACCTTCTTTAACGTATTGAAGTTGATATAAAGCCATGGCGGCATAACGGCAGTGCATTTAGAAGAATTCCATAATCTTATATTTAGGTATAAAGTCGATTTTCTTGTATATACACATTTAGCAATGATATCGAAAATCTTCAAGTCATTAGTTTAACATATTTAAGTTAATTAACCTTCTTTAACGTAATGAAGTTGATATAAAGCCATGGCGGCATAACGACAGTGCATTTAGAAAAATTCCGTAATCTTATATTTAGGTATAAGTTCGATTTTGTTGTATATAGGCATTTAGCAATCAATATCGAAATGCTTCATATAACTGGTTTAGCATATTTAGGTTAATTAACCCCCTCTATCTTACTGAAGTTTACATAAAGCCATAACGGCATAACGGCAGTATGTTTAGGTGACTTCCGTAATCTTTTATTTAAGTATTAAATCGATTTTCTTGTACATACACATTTAGCAATCAATATCGAAATGCTTCAAATCATTCGTTTAGCATATTTAAGTAAATTAATCTTTTTTAACGTACTGAAATTAATATAAAGCCATAACGGCATAACGGCAGTGTATTTCGAAGAATTCCGTAATCTTATATTAAGATATATAGCCGAATTTGTTGTATATACGCATTTAGCAATCGATATCGAAAGTCTTCAAATCATTAGTTTAACATATTTAAAATAATTAACCTTCTTTAACGATCTGAAGTTGGCATATAGCCACGGCGGCATTACGCCAGTGCATGTAGAAGAATTCCGTAATCTTTTATTTAGGTATAAAGTCGATTTTCTTTTATATACACATTTAGATATCGATATCGAAATGCTTCAAATCATTAGTATCTTATCTTATATTTAGGTATAAAGTCGACTTTCTTGTATTTACACATTTAGCATCCGATATCGAAAATCTTCAAATCAGTAGTTTAACATATTTAAGTTAATTAACCTTCTTTAACGTAATGAAGGTGATATAAGGCCATAACGGCATAAAGGGAATGTATTTCGATGAATTCCGTAATCTTATATTTAGGTATAAAGTCGACTTTCTTGTATATACTCATTTAGCAATCTATATCGAAATGCTTCAAATCATTAGTTTAATATATTTAAGTTAATAAAGCTTCTTTAACGCACTGAAGTTAACATAAAACCATGGCGGCATAACGGCAGTGTATGTAGAAGAATTCCGTAATCTTATATTTATATATAAAGTCGATTTTTTTGTATATATACATATAGCAATCGATATCGAAATGCTTCAAATCATTAGTTTAAAATATTTAAGTTCACAAACCTTCTTTAACGAACTGAAGTTGGCATAAAGCAATGGCGGCATAACAGCAGTGCATTTAGAAGAATTCCGTAAACTTATATTAAAGTATAAAGTCGATTTTGTTGTATATACGCATTAAGCAATCGATATCGAAATGCTTCAAATAACTTGGTTTAACATATTTAAGTTAATAAACCTTCTTTAACGAACTGCAGTTAACATAAAGCCATAACGGCAGTGCATGTAGAAGAATTCCGTTATCTTATATTTAGGTATAAAGTCGATTTTCTTGTATATACACATTTAGCAATCGATAACGAAATGCTTCATTTCATTAGTTTATCATATTTAAGTTAATTAATCTTATTTATCTCACTGAAGTTTACATAAAACCATAACAGTATAACGGCAGTGCATTTGGAAGAATTCCGTAATATTATATTTAGGTATAAAGTCGATTTTCTTGTATATATATATTTAGCAATCGATATCAAAATGCTTCAACTCATTAGTTTAACATATTTAAGTTAATAAACCTTCTCTAACGAACTGAAGTGTGCATAAAGCCATGGCGGCATAACGGCAGTGCATTTGGAAGAATTCCGTAGTCTTATATTTAGGTATAAAGTCGATTTTCTTGTATATATGCATTAAGCAATCGATATCGAAATGCTTCAAATAACTGGTTTAACATATTTAAGTTATTAAACCTTCTTTAACGAACTGAACATAAATCCATAACGGCATAACGGCAGTGCATTTAGAGGATATCAAAATGCTTCAAATAACTGGTTTAGCATATTTAAGTTAATTAACCTTCTTTATCTTACTGAAGTTTACATAAAGCCATAACGATATAACGGCAGTTTATGTGGCAGAATTCCGTAATCTTATATTTAGGTATAAAGTCGATTTTCTTGTATATACACATTTAGCAAGCGATATCGAAATGCTTCAACTCATTAGTTTAACATATTTAAGTTAATAAACCTTCTTTAACGAACTGAAGTTGGCATAAAGCCATGGCGGCATAACGGCAGTGCATGTAGAAGAATTCCGTTATCTTATATTTAGGTATAAAGTCGATTTTGTTGTATATACTCATTTAGCAATCGATATCGAGATGCTTCAACTCATTAGCTTAACATATTTAAGTTAATAAACCTTCTTTAACGATCTGAAGTTGGCATATAGCCACGGCGGCATTACGGCAGTGAATGTAAAAGAATTCCGTAATCTTTTACTTAGGTATAAAGTCGATTTTCTTTTATATACACATTTAGATATCGATATCGAAATGCTTCAAATCATTAGCTTAACATATTTAAGTTAATTAGCCTTCCTTAACGTAATGAAGGTGATATAAAGCCATGGCGGCATAACGACAGTACATTTGGAAGTATTCCGTAATCTTATGTTTAGATATAAATTCGATTTTCTTGTATATACTCATTTAGCAAGCGATATCGAAATGCTTCAAATCATTAGTTTACCAAAATTTAAGTTAATTAACCTTCTTTAACGTAATGAAGGTGCTATAAAGCCATAACGGCATAACGGGAGTGTATTTCGATGAATTCCGTAATCTTATATTTAGGAATAAAGTCGACTTTCTTGTATTTACAAATTTGGCATCCGATATCGAAAATCTTCAAATCATTAGTTTAACATATTTAAGTTAATTAACCATCTTTACTGTAATGAAGGTTATATAAAGCCATGGCGGCATAACGACAGTGCATGTAGAAGAATTCCCTAATCTTATATTTAGGTATATAGTCGATTTTCTTGTATTTACACATTTAGCAATCGATATCGAAAATCTTCAAATCATTAGTTTAACATATTTAAATTAATTAACCTTCATTAACGTAATGAAGGTGATGTAAAGCCATGGCGGCATAACGACAGTGCATTTAGAAAAATTCCGTAATCTTATATTTAGGTATAAGTTCGATTTTGTTGTATATAGGCATTTAGCAATAAATATCGAAATGCTTCATATAACTGGTTTAGCATATTTAGGTTAATTTACCCCCTCTATCTTACTGAAGTTTACATAAAGCCTTAACGGCATAACGGCAGTATGTTTAGGTGACTTCCGTAATCTTTTATTTAGGTATAAAATCGATTTTCTTGTACATATACATTTAGCAATCAATATCGAAATGCTTCAAATCATTCGTTTAGCATATTTAAGTAAATTAATCTTCTTTAACGTACTGAAATTTATATAAAGCCATAACGGCATAACGCCTGTGTATTTCGAAGAATTCCGTAATCTTATATTAAGATATATAGCCGAATTTGTTGTATATACGCATTTAGCAATCTATATCGAAATTCTTCAAATCATTAGTTTAACATATTTAAAATAATTAACCTTCTTTAACGATCTGAGGTTGGCATATAGCCACGGCGGCATTACGGCAGTGCATGTAGAAGAATTCCGTAATCTTTTATTTAGGTATAAAGTCGATTTTCTTTTATATACACATTTAGATATCGATATCGAAATGCTTCAAATCATTAGTATCTTATCTTATATTTAGGTATAAAGTCGACTTTCTTGTATTTACACATTTAGCATCCGATATCGAAAATCTTCAAATCAGTAGTTTAACATATTTAAGTTAATTAACCTTCTTTAACGTAATGAAGGTGATACAAGGCCATAACGGCATAAAGGGAATGTATTTCGATGAATTCCGTAATCTTATATTTAGGTATAAAGTCGACTTTCTTGTATATACTCATTTAGCAATCTATATCGAAATGCTTCAAATCATTAGTTTAATATATTTAAGTTAATAAAGCTTCTTTAACGCACTGAAGTTAACATAAAACCATGGCGGCATAACGGCAGTGTATGTAGAAGAATTCCGTAATCTTATATTTATATATAAAGTCGATTTTTTTGTATTTACACATTTAGCAATCGATATCGAAATGCTTCAAATCATTAGTTTAAAATATTTAAGTTCACAAACCTTCTTTAACGAACTGAAGTTGGCATAAAGCAATGGCGGCATAACAGCAGTGCATTTAGAAGAATTCCGTAAACTTATATTAAAGTATAAAGTCGATTTTGTTGTATATACGCATTAAGCAATCGATATCGAAATGCTTCAAATAACTTGGTTTAACATATTTAAGTTAATAAACCTTCTTTAACGAACTGCAGTTAACATAAAGCCATAACGGCAGTGCATGTAGAAGAATTCCGTTATCTTATATTTAGGTATAAAGTCGATTTTCTTGTATATACACATTTAGCAATCGATAACGAAATGCTTCAACTCATTAGTTTATCATATTTAAGTTAATTAACCTTATTTATCTCACTGAAGTTTACATAAAACCATAACAGTATAACGGCAGTGCATTTGGAAGAATTCCGTAATATTATATTTAGGTATAAAGTCGATTTTCTTGTATATATATATTTAGCAATCGATATCGAAATTTTTCAACTCATTAGTTTAACATATTTAAGTTAATAAACCTTCCCTAACGAACTGAAGTGTGCATAAAGCCATGGCGGCATAACGGCAGTGCATTTGGAAGAATTCCGTAGTCTTATATTTAGGTATAAAGTCGATTTTCTTGTATATATGCATTAAGCAATCGATATCGAAATGCTTCAAATAACTGGTTTAACATATTTAAGTTAATAAACCTTCTTTAACGAACTGAACATAAATCCAAAACGGCATAACGGCAGTGCATTTAGAGGATATCAAAATGCTTCAAATAACTGGTTCAGCATATTTAAGTTAATTAACCTTCTTTATCTTACTGAAGTTTACATAAAGCCATAACGACATAACGGCAGTATATGTGGCAGAATTCCGTAATCTTATATTTAGGTATAAAGTCGATTTTTTGTACATACACATTTAGCAATCGATATCGAAATGCTTCAAATCATTAGTTTAACATATTTAAGTTAAGTAACCATCTTTACTGTAATGAAGGTTATATAAAGCCATGGCGGCATAACGACAGTGCATTTAGAAGAATTCCGTTATCTTATATTAATGTATAAAGTCGATTTTCTTGCATATACACATTTAGCAATTGATATCGAAATGCTTCAAATCATTAGTTTAACATATTTAAGTTAATTAGCCTTCTTTAACGTAATGAAGGTGATATAAACCATGGCGGCATAACGACAGTACATTTGGAAGTATTCCGTAACCTTATGTTTAGATATAAATTCGATTTTCTTTTATATACACATTTAGCAAGCGATATCGAAATGCCTCAAATCATTAGTTTACCACATTTAAGTTAATTAACCTTCTTTAACGTATTGAAGTTGATATAAAGCCATGGCGGCATAACGACAGTACATTTGGAAGAATTCCGTAGTCTTATATTTAGGTATAAAGTCGATTTTCTTGTATTTGCACATTTAGCAATTGATATCGAAATGCTTCAACTCATTAGTTTAATATATTTAAGTTAATAAACCTTCTTTAACGAACTGAAGTTGGCATAAAGCCATGGCGGCATAACGGCAGTGCATGTAGAATAATTCCGTTATCTTTTGTTTAGGTATAAAGTCGATTTTCTTGTATATACACATTTAGCAAGCGATATCGAAATGCTTCAACTCATTAGTTTAACATATTTAAGTTAATAAACCTTCTTTAACGAACTGAAGTTGGCATAAAGCCACGGCGGCATAACGGCAGTGCATGTAGAATAATTCCGTTATCTTATATTTAGGTAAAAAGTCGATTTTCTTGTATATACACATTTAGCAGGCGATATCTAAATGCTTCAAATCATTAGTTTATCATATTTAAGTTAATTAACCTTCTTTAACGTATTGAAGTTGATATAAAGCCATGGCGGCATAACGGCAGTGCATTTAGAAGAATTCCGTAATCTTATATTTAGGTATAAAGTCGATTTTCTTGTATATACACATTTAGCAAGCGATATCGAAATGCTTCAACTCATTAGTTTAACATATTTAAGTTAATAAACCTTCTTTAACGAACTGAAGTTGGCATAAAGCCATGGCGGCATAACGGCAGTGCATGTAGAAGAATTTCGTTATCTTATATTTAGGTATAAATTCGATTTTCTTGTATATACACATTTAGCAAGCGACATCGAAATGCTTCAAATCATTAGTTTAACATATTTAAGTTAATTGACCTTCTTTAACGTATTGCAGTTGGAATAAAGCCATGGCGGCATCACGGCAGTGCATATAGAAGAATTCCGTTATCTTATATTTAGGTATAAAGTCGATTTTGTTGTATATGGCATTTAGCAATCGATATCGAGATGCTTCAACTCATTAGCTTAACATATTTAAGTTAATAAACCTTCTTTAACGATCTGAAGTTGGCATATAGCCACGGCGGCATTACGGCAGTGAATGTAAATCTTTTACTTAGGTATAAAGTCGATTTTCTTTTATATACACATTTAGATATCGATATCGAAATGCTTCAAATCATTAGCTTAACATATTTAAGTTAATAAGCCTTCTTTAACGTAATGAAGGTGATATAAAGCCATGGCGGCATAACGACAGTACATTTGGAAGTATTCCGTAATCTTATGTTTAGATATAAATTCGATTTTCTTGTATATACTCATTTAGCAAGCGATATCGAAATGCTTCAAATCATTAGTTTACCAAATTTAAGTTAATTAACCTTCTTTAACGTAATGAAGGTGATATAAAGCAAAAACGGCATAACGGGAGTGTATTTCGGTGAATTCCGTAATCTTATATTTAGGAATAAAGTCGACTTTCTTGTATTTACACATTTAGCATCCGATATCGAAAATCTTCAAATCATTAGTTTAACATATTTAAGTTAATTAACCATCTTTACTGTAAAAACGGTTATATAAAGCCATGGCGGCATAACGACAGTGCATGTAGAAGAATTCCCTAATCTTATATTTAGGTATATAGTCGATTTTCTTGTATGTACACATTTAGCAATCGATATAGAAATTCTTCAAATCATTAGTTTAACATATTTAAATTAATTAACCTTCTTTAACGTAATGAAGGTAATGTAAAGCCATGAAAAATTCCGTAATCTTATATTTAGGTATAAGTTCGATTTTGTTGTATATAGGCATTTAGCAATCAATATCGAAATGCTTCATATAACTGGTCTAGCATATTTAGGTTAATTAACCCTCTCTATCTTACTGAAGTTTACATAAAGCCATAACGGCATAACGGCAGTATGTTTAGGTGACTTCCGTAATCTTTTATTTAGGTATAAAATCGATTTTCTTGTACATGCACATTTAGCAATCAATATCGAAATGCTTCAAATCATTCGTTTAGCATATTTAAGTAAATTAATCTTCTTTAACGTACTGAAATTTATATAAAGCCATAACGGCATAACGGCAGTGTATTTCGAAGAATTCCGTAATCTTATATTAAGATATATAGCCGAATTTGTTGTATATACGCATTTAGCAATCGATATCGAAATTCTTCAAATCATAAGTTTAACATATTTAAAATAATTAACCTTCTTTAACGATCTGAAGTTGGCATATAGCCACGGCGGCATTACGGCAGTGCATGTAGAAGAATTCCGTAATCTTTTATTTAGGTATAAAGTCGATTTTCTTTTGAATACACATTTAGATATCGATATCGAAATGCTTCAAATCATTAGTTTAACATATTAATTTAATAAACATTTTTTAGCTTACTGAAGTCTACATAAAGCCTTAACGGTAAAACAGCAGTGCATTTAGAAGAATCCCGTTATCTTATATTTAGGTATAAATTCGATTTTCTTGTATATACACATTTAGCAAGCGATATCGAAATGCTTCAAATCATTAGTTTAACATATTTAAGTTAATTAACCTTCTTTAACGTATTGAAGTTGATATAAAGCCATGGCGGCATAACGGCAGTGCATTTAGAAGAATTCCGTAATGTTATAATTTTATATTTAGGTATAAAGTCGATTTTCTTGCATTTACACAATTAGCAATCGATATCGAAATGCTTCAAACCATTAGTTTAACATATTTAAAATAGTTAACCTTCTTTAGCGTAATGAAGGTGATATGAAGCCATGGCGGCATAACGACAGTACATTTGGAAGAATTCCGTAATCTTATATTTAGGTATAAAGTCGATTTTTTTTGTATATACACATTTAGCAATCGATATCGAAATGCTTCAAATCATTAGTTTAATATATTTAAGTAAATTAATCCTCTTCTTTTTCTTACTGAAGTCTACAAAAGCCTTAACGGCATAACGGCAGTGCGTTTGGAGGAGTTCCGTAATCTTATATTTAGGTATAAAGTCGATTTTGTTTTATATACGCACTTAGCAATCGACATCGAAATGCTTCAAATCATTAGTTTAACATATTTAAGTTAATTAACCCTCTTTATCTTACTGAAGTCTACAAAAGCCTTAACGGCACAACGGCAATGCATGTAGGTGAATTCCGTAATCCTGTATTTAGGTATAAAGTCGATTTTGTTGTCTATACTCATTTAGCAATCGATATCGAAATGCTTCAAACCATTAGTTTAACATATTTAAGTAAATTAATCCTCTTTTTCTTACTGAAGTCTACAAAAGCCTTTACGGCATAACGGCAGTGCATTTAGAAGAATTACGTAGTCTTATATTTAGGTATGAATTCGATTTTCTTGTATATACTCATTTAGCAGTCGATACCGAAATGCTTCAAATCATTAGTTTTACATATTTAAGTTAATAAACCATCTTTAACGTATTGAAGGTGATACAAAGCCGTGGCGGCATAACGACAGTACATTTGGAAGAATTCCGTAATCTTATATTTAGGTATAAAGTCGATTTTCTTGTATATACACATTTAGATATCGATATCGAAATGCTTCAAATCGTTAGTTTAACATATTTAAGTAAATTAATCCTCTCTTTCCTACTGAGGTCTACAAAAGCCTTAACGGCATAACGGCAGTGCATTTGGAAGAGTTCCGTAATCTTATATTAAGGTATTAAGTCGATTTTGTTGTATATACGCATTTAGCAGTCGACATCGAAATGCTTCAAATCATGAGTTTAACATATTTAAGATAATTAACACTCTTTATCTTACTGAAGTCTACAAGAGCCTAAACGGCATAACGGCAGTGCATTTAGAAGAATTCCGTAATCCTCTATTTAGCTATAAAGTCGATTTTTTTGTATATACTCATTTAGCAACCCATATCGAAATGCTTCGAATCATTAGTTTAACATATTTAAGTTAATTAACCTTATTTATCTCACTGAAGTTTACATAAAACCATAACAGTATAACGGCAGTGCATTTGAAAGAATTCCGTAATATTATATTTAGGTATAAAGTCGATTTTCTTGTATATATATATTTAGCAATCGATATCGAAATGCTTCAACTCATTAGTTTAACATATTTAAGTAAATAAACCTTCTTTAACGAACTGAAGTGTGCATAAAGCCATGGCGGCATAACGGCGGTGCATGTAGAAGAATTCCGTTAGCTCATATTTAGGTATAAAGTCGATTTTCTTGTATATACACATTTAGCAATCGATATCGAGATGCTTCAAATCATTAGTTTAACATATTTAAGTTAATTAGCCTTCTTGAACGTAATGAAGGTGATATAAAGCCATGGCGGCATAACGACAGTACATTTGGAAGTATTCCTATTATTATTCTTATGTTTAGATATAAATTCGATTTTCTTTTATATACACATTTAGCAAGCGATATCGAAATGCTTCAAATCATTAGTTTACCAAATTTAAGTTAATTAACCTTCTTTAACGTATTAAAGTTGATATAAAGCCATGGCGGCATAACGACAGTACATTTGGAAGAATTCCGTAGTCTTATATTTAGGTATAAAGTCGATTTTCTTGTATATATGCATTAAGCAATCGATATCGAAATGCTTCAAATAACTGGTTTAACATATTTAAGTTAATAAACCTTCTTTAACGAACTGAACATAAATCCATAACGGCATAACGGCAGTGCATTTAGAAGATATCAAAATGCTTCAAATAACTGGTTTAGCATATTTAAGTTAATTAACCTTCTTTATCTTCCTGAAGTTTACATAAAGCCATAACGACATAACGGCAGTATATGTGGCAGAATTCCGTAATCTTATATTTAGGTATAAAGTCGATTTTTTGTACATACACATTTAGCAATCGATATCGAAATGCTTCAAATCATTAGTTTAACATATTTAAGTTAATTAACCATCTTTACTGTAATGAAGGTTATATAAAGCCATGGCGGCATAACGACAGTGCATTTAGAAGAATTCCGTTATCTTATATTAATGTATAAAGTCGATTTTCTTGCACATACACATTTAGCAATCGATATCGAAATGCTTCAAATCATTAGTTTAACATATTTAAGTTAATTAGCCTTATTTAACGTAATGAAGGTGATATAAAGCCATGGCGGCATAACGACAGTGCATTTGGAAGTATTCCTATTATTATACTTATGTTTAGATATAAATTCGATTTTCTTTTATATACACATTTAGCAAGCGATATCGAAATGCTTCAAATCATTAGTTTACCAAATTTAAGTTAATTAACCTTCTTTAACGTATTGAAGTTGATATAAAGCCATGGCGGCATAACGACAGTACATTTGGAAGAATTCCGTAGTCTTGTATTTAGGTATAAAGTCGATTTTCTTGTATTTGCACATTTAGCAATTGATATCGAAATGCTTCAAACCATTAGTTTAACATATTTAGAATAATTAACCTCCTTTAACGAACTAAACATAAATCCATAACGGCATGACGGCAGTGCATTAAGGAGAATTCCGTTAACTTATATTTAGGTATAAAGTCGCTTTTCTTGAATATACACATTTAGCAATCGATATCGAAATGCTTCAAATCATTAGTTTAACATATTTAAGTTAATAAACCTTCTTTAACGAACGGAAGTTGGCTTAAAACCTTGGCGGCATAACGGCAGTGCATGTAGAAGAATTCCGTAATCTTATATTTAGGTATAAAGTCGATTTTCTTGTATATACACATTTAGCTATCGATATCGAAATGCTTCAAATCATTAGTTTAACATATTAAGTTAATAAACATTTTTTAGCTTACTGAAGTCTACATAAAGCCTTAACGGTATAACGGCAGTGCATTTAGAAGAATTCCGTAATGTTATAATTTTATAATTAAGTAAAAAGTCGATTTTCTTGTATTTACACATTTAGCAATCGATATCGAAATGCTTCAAACCATTACTTTAACATATTTAAAATAATGAACCTTCTTTAACGTATTGAAGGTGATATAAAGCCATGGCGGCATAACGACAGTACATGTGGAAGAATTCCGTAATCTTATATTTAGGTATAAAGTCGATTTTCTTGTATTTGCACATTTAGCAATTGATATCGAAATGCTTCAAACCATTAGTTTAACATATTTAAGTTAATTAACCTTCTTTACTGTAATGAAGGTTATATAAAGCCATGGCGGCATAACGACAGTGCATGTAGAAGAATTCCGTTATCTTATATTAATGTATAAAGTCGATTTTCTTGCATATACACATTTAGCAATCGATATCGAAATGCTTCAAATCATTAGTTTTACATATTTAAGTTAATTAGCCTTCTTTAACGTAATGAAGGTGATATAAACCATGGCGGCATAACGACAGTACATTTGGAAGTATTCCGTAACCTTATGTTTAGATATAAATTCGATTTTCTTTTATATACACATTAAGCAAGCGATATCGAAATGCCTCAAATCATTAGTTTACCAAATTTAAGTAAATTAACCTTCTTTAACGTATTGAAGTTGATATAAAGCCATGGCGGCATAACGACAGTACATTTGGAAGAATTCCGTAAGCTTATATTTAGGTGTAAAGTCGATTTTCTTGTATTTGCACATTTTGCAATCGATATCAAAATGCTTCAAATAACTGGTTTAGCATATTTAAGTTAATTAACCTTCTTTATCTTACTGAAGTTTACATAAGGCCATAACGACATAACGGCAGTATATGTGGCAGAATTCCGTAATCTTATATTTAGGTATAAAGTCGATTTTTTGTACATACACATTTAGGAATCGATATCGAAATGCTTCAAATCATTAGTTTAACATATTTAAGTTAATTAACCATCTTTACTGTAATGAAGGTTATATAAAGCCATGGCGGCATAACGACAGTGCATGTAGAAGAATTCCCTAATCTTATATTTAGGTATATAGTCGGTTTTCTTGTATTTACACATTTAGTAATCGATATCGAAAATCTTCAAATCATTAGTTTAACATATTTAAGTTAATTAACCTTCTTTAACGTAATGAAGGTGATATAAAGCCATGGCGGCATAACGACAGTGCATTTAGAAAAATTCCGTAATCTTATATTTAGGTATAAGTTCGATTTTGTTGTATATAGGCATTTAGCAATCGAATGCTTCAAATCATTGGTTTAACATATTTAAGTAAATTAATCCTCTTCTTTTTCTTACTGAAGTCTACAAAAGCCTTAACGGTATAACGGCAGTGCGTTTTGAAGTGTTCCGTAATCTTATATTTAGGTATTAAGTCGATTTTGTTGTATATACGCACTTAGCAATCGACATCGAAATGCTTCAAATCATTAGTTTAACATATTTAAGTTAATTAACCCTCTTTATCTTACTGAAGTCTACAAAAGCCTTAACGGCATAACGGCAATGCATGTAGGTAAATTTCGTAATCCTATATTTAGGTATGAATTCGATTTTCTTGTATATACTCATTTAGCAGTCGATATCGAAATGCTTCAAATCATTAGTGTAACATATTTAAGTTAATTAACCATCTTTACTGTTATGAAGGTGATATAAACCATGGCGGCATAACGACAGTACATTTGGAAGTATTCCGTAACCTTATGTTTAGATATTAATTCGATTTTCTTTTATATACACATTTAGCAAGCGATATCGAAATGCCTCAAATCATTTGTTTACCAAATTTAAGTTAATTAACCTTCTTTAACGTATTGAAGTTGATATAAAGCCATGGCGGCATAACGTCAGTACATTTGGAAGAATTCCGTAGTCTTATATTTAGGTATAAAGTCGATTTTCTTGTATTTGCACATTTAGCAATTAATATCGAAATGCTTCAAACCATTAGTTTAACATATTTAAGTTAATTAACCATCTTTACTGTAATGAAGGTTATATAAAGCCATGGCGGCATAACGACAGTGCATTTAGAAGAATTCCGTTATCTTATATTAATGTATAAAGTCGATTTTCTTGCATATACACATTTAGCAATCGATATCGAAATGCTTCAAATCATTAGTTTTACATATTTAAGTTAATTAGCCTTCTTTAACGTAATGAAGGTGATATAAACCATGGCGGCATAACGACAGTACATTTGGAAGTATTCCGTAATCTTATATTTAGGTATAAAGTCGATTTTCTTGTATATACACATTTAGATATCGATATCGAAATGCTTCAAACCATTAGTTTAACATATTTAAGTAAATTAATCCTCTTTTTCTTACTGAAGTCTACAAAAGCCTTTACGGCATAACGGCAGTGCATTTAGAAGAATTACGTAGTCTTATATTTAGGTATGAATTCGATTTTGTTGTATATACTCATTTAGCAGTCGATACCGAAATGCTTCAAATCATTAGTGTAACATATTTAAGTTGATAAACCCTCTTTAACGTATTGAAGGTGATACAAAGCCGTGGCGGCATAACGACAGTACATTTGGAAGAATTCCGTAATCTTATATTTAGGTATAAAGTCGATTTTCTTGTATATACACATTTTGATATCGATATCGAAATGCTTCAAATCGTTAGTTTAACATATTTAAGTAAATTAATCCTCTTTTTCCTACTGAGGTCTACAAAAGCCTTAACGGCATAACGGCAGTGCATTTAGAAGAATTCCGTTATCTTATATTAATGTATAAAGTCGATTTTCTTGCATATACACATTTAGCAATCGATATCGAAATGCTTCGAACCATTAGTTTAACATATTTAAGTAAATTAATCCTCTTTTTCTTACTGAAGTCTACAAAAGCCTTTACGGCATAACGGCAGTGCATTTAGAAGTATTACGTAGTCTTATATTTAGGTATGAATTCGATTTTCTTGTATATACTCATTTAGCAGTCGATACCGAAATGCTTCAAATCATTAGTTTTACATATTTAAGTTAATTAGCCTTCTTTAACGTAATGAAGGTGATATAAACCATGGCGGCATAACGACAGTACATTTGGAAGAATTCCGTAATCTTATATTTAGGTATAAAGTCGATTTTCTTGTATATACACATTTAGATATCGATATCGAAATGCTTCAAATCATTAGTTTAACATATTAAGTTAATAAACATTTTTTAGCTTACTGAAGTCTACATAAAGCCTTAACGGTATAACGGCAGTGCATTTAGAAGAATTCCTTAATGTTATAATTTTATAATTAAGTAAAAAGTCGATTTTCTTGTATTTACACATTTAGCAATCGATATCGAAATGCTTCAAACCATTAGTTTAACATATTTAAAATAATGAACCTTCTTTAACGTATTGAAGGTGATATAAAGCCATGGCGGCATAACGACAGTACATGTGGAAGAATTCCGTAATCTTATATTTAGGTATAAAGTCGATTTTCTTGTATTTGCACATTTAGCAATTGATATCGAGATGCTTCAAACCATTAGTTTAACATATTTAAGTTAATTAACCATCTTTACTGTAATGAAGGTTATATAAAGCCATGGCGGCATAACGACAGTGCATGTAGAAGACTTCCGTTATCTTATATTAATGTATAAAGTCGATTTTCTTGCATATACACATTTAGCAATCGATATCGAAATGCTTCAAATCATTAGTTTTACATATTTAAGTTAATTAGCCTTCTTTAACGTAATGAAGGTGATATAAACCATGGCGGCATAACGACAGTACATTTGGAAGTATTCCGTAACTTTATGTTTAGATATAAATTCGATTTTCTTTTATATACACATTTAGCAAGCGATATCGAAATGCCTCAAATCATTAGTTTACCAAATTTAAGTAAATTAACCTTCTTTAACGTATTGAAGTTGATATAAAGCCACGGCGGCATAACGACAGTACATTTGGAAGAATTCTGTAGTCTTATATTTAGGTATAAAGTCGATTTTCTTGTATTTGCACATTTTGCAATCGATATAAAAATGCTTCAAATAACTGGTTTAGCATATTTAAGTTAATTAACCTTCTTTATCTTACTGAAGTTTACATAAGGCCATAACGACATAACGGCAGTATATGTGGCAGAATTCCGTAATCTTATATTTAGGTATAAAGTCGATTTTTTGTACATACACATTTAGTAATCGATATCGAAAATCTTCAAATCATTAGTTTAACATATTTAAGTTAATTAACCTTCTTTAACGTAATGAAGGTGATATAAAGCCATGGCGGCATAACGACAGTGCATTTAGAAAAATTCCGTAATCTTATATTTAGGTATAAGTTCGATTTTGTTGTATATAGGCATTTAGCAATCAATATCGAAATGCTTCATATAACTGGTTTAGCATATTTAGGTTAATTAACCCCCTCTATCTTACTGAAGTTTACATAAAGCCATAACGGCATAACGGCAGTATGTTTAGGTGACTTCCGTAATCTTTTATTTAGGTATAAAATCGATTTTCTTGTACATACACATTTAGCAATCAATATCGAAATGCTTCAAATCATTCGTTTAACATATTTAAGTTAATTAACCTCCTTTAACGTATTGAAATTGATATAAAGCCATGGCGGCATAACGGCAGTGCAGTAAGAAGAATTCCGTAATCTTTTATTTAGGTATAAAGTCGATTTTCTTTAATATACGCATTTAGCAATCGATATCGAAAGTCTTCAAATCATTAGTTTAACATATTTAAAATAATTAACCTTCTTTAACGATCTGAAGTTGGCATATAGCCACGGCGGCATTACGGCAGTGCATGTAGAAGAATTCCGTAATCTTTTATTTAGGTATAAAGTCGATTTTCTTTTATATACACATTAAGTTATCGATATCGAAATGTTTCTAATCATTAGTTTAACATATTAATCTAATAAACATTTTTTAGCTTACTGAAGTCTACATAAAGCCTTAACGGTATAACAGCAGTGCATTTAGAAGAATCCCGTTATCTTATATTCAGGTATAAATTCGATTTTCTTGTATATACACATTTAGCAAAGCGATATCGAAATGCTTCAAAGCATTAGTTTAACATATTTAAGTTAATTAACCTTCTTTAACGTATTGAAATTGATATAAGGCCATGGCGGCATAACGGCAGTGCAGTTAGAAGAATTCCGTAATGTTATAATTTTATATTTAATTTTATATTTAATTTTATATTTAATTTTATATTTAATTATATTTTATTATAAAATAGTTAACCTTCTTTAGCGTAATGAAGGTGATATGAAGCCATGGCGGCATAACGACAGTACATTTGGAAGAATTCCGTAATCTTATATTTAGGTATAAAGTCGATTTTTTTGTATATACACATTTAGCAATCGAATGCTTCAAATCATTAGTTTAACATATTTAAGTAAATTAATCCTCTTCTTTTTCTTACTGAAGTCTACAAAAGCTTTAACGGTATAACGGCAGTGCGTTTTGAAGTGTTCCGTAATCTTATATTTAGGTATTAAGTCGATTTTGTTGTATATACGCACTTAGCAATCGACATCGAAATGCTTCAAATCATTAGTTTAACATATTTAAGTTAATTAACCCTCTTTATCTTACTGAAGTCTACAAAAGCCTTAACGGCATAACGGCAATGCATGTAGGTAAATTTCGTAATCCTATATTTAGGTATAAAGTCGATTTTGTTGTATATACTCATTTAGCAATCGATATCGAAATGCTTCAAACCATTAGTTTAACATATTTAAGTAAATTAATCCTCTTTTTCTTACTGAAGTCTACAAAAGCCTTAACGGCATAACGGCAGTGCATTTAGAAGAATTACGTAGTCTTATATTTAGGTATGAATTCGATTTTCTTGTATATACTCATTTAGCAGTCGATATCGAAATGCTTCAAATCATTAGTGTAACATATTTAAGTTAATTAACCATCTTTACTGTTATGAAGTGATATAAACCATGGCGGCATAACGACAGTACATTTGGAAGTATTCCGTAAACTTGTGTTTAGATATTAATTCGATTTTCTGTTATATGCACATTTAGCAAGCGATATCGAAATGCCTCAAATCATTTGTTTACCAAATTTAAGTTAATTAACCTTCTTTAACGTATTGAAGTTGATATAAAGCCATGGCGGCATAACGTCAGTACATTTGGAAGAATTCCGTAGTCTTATATTTAGGTATAAAGTCGATTTTCTTGTATTTGCACATTTAGCAATTGTTATCGAAATGCTTCAAACCATTAGTTTAACATATTTAAGTTAATTAACCATCTTTACTGTAATGAAGGTTATATAAAGCCATGGCGGCATAACGACAGTGCATTAAGAAGAATTCCGTTATCTTATATTAATGTATAAAATCGATTTTCTTGCATATACACATTTAGCAATCGATATCGAAATGCTTCAAATCATTAGTTTTACATATTTAAGTTAATTAGCCTTCTTTAACGTAATGAAGGTGATATAAACCATGGCGGCATAACGACAGTACATTTGGAAGTATTCCGTAACCTTATGTTTAGATATAAATTCGATTTTCTTTTATATACACATTTTGCAAGCGATATCGAAATGCCTCAAATCATTAGTTTACCAAATTTAAGTTAATTAACCTTCTTTAACGTATTAAAGTTGATATAAAGCCATGGCGGCATAACGACAGTACATTTGGAAGAATTCCGTAGTCTTATATTTAGGTATAAAGTCGATTTTCTTGTAATTACATATTTAGCAATTGATATCGAAATGCTTCAAATCATTAGTTTAGCATATTTAAGTTAATTAACCATCTTTACTGTAATGAAGGTTATATAAAGCCATGGCGGCATAACGACAGTGCATTTAGAAAAATTCCGTAATCTTATATTTAGGTATATAGTCGATTTTCTTGTATTTACACATTTAGCAATCGATATCGAAAATCTTCAAATCATTAGTTTAACATATTTAAGTTAATTAACCTTCTTTAACGTAATGAAGGTGATATAAAGCCATGGCGGCATAACGACAGTGCATGTAGAAGAATTCCCTAATCATATATTTAGGAATATAGTCGATTTTCTTGTATTTACACATTTAGCAATCGATATCGAAAATCTTCAAATCATTAGTTTAACATATTTAAGTTAATTAACCTTCTTTAACGTAATTAAGGAGATATAAAGCCATGGCGGCATAACGACAGTGCATTTAGAAAAATTCCGTAATCTTATATTTAGGAATAAGTTCGATTTTGTTGTATATAGGCATTTAGCAATCAATATCGAAATGCTTCATATAACTGGTTTAGCATATTTAGGTTAATTAACCCCTTCTATCTTACTGAAGTTTACATAAAGCCATAACGGCATAACGGCAGTATGTTTAGGTGACTTCCGTAATCTTTTATTTAGGTATAAAATCGATTTGCTTGTACATACACATTTAGCAATCAATATCGAAATGCTTCAAATCATTCGTTTAACATATTTAAGTAAATTAATCTTCTTTAACGTACTGAAATTTATATAAAGCCATAACGGCATAACGGCAGTGTACTTCGAAGAATTCCGTAATCTTATATTAAGATATATAGCCGAATTTGTTGTATATACGCATTTAGCAATCGATATCGAAAGTCTTCAAATCATTAGTTTAACATATTTAAAATAATTAACCTTCTTTAACGATCTGAAATTGGCATATAGCCACGGCGGCATTACGGCAGTGCATGTAGAAGAATTCCGTAATCTTTTATTTAGGTATAAAGTCGATTTTCTTTTATATACACATTTAGATATCGATAACGAAATGCTTCAAATCATTAGTTTAACATATTAATTTAATAAACATTTTTTAGCTTACTGAAGTCTACATAAAGCCTTAACGGTATAACAGCAGAGCATTTAGAAGAATCCCGTTATCTTATATTTAGGTATAAATTCGATTTTCTTGTATATACACATTTAGCAAGCGATATCGAAATGCTTCAAATCATTAGTTTAACATATTAATTTAATAAACATTTTTTAGCTTACTGAAGTCTACATAAAGCCTTAACGGTATAACAGCAGAGCATTTAGAAGAATCCCGTTATCTTATATTTAGGTATAAATTCGATTTTCTTGTATATACACATTTAGCAATCGATATCGAAATGCTTCAAACCATTAGTTTAACACATTTAAAATAGTTAACCTTCTTTAGCGTAATGAAGGTGATATGAAGCCATGGCGGCATAACGACAGTACATTTGGAAGAATTCCGTAATCTTATATTTAGGTATAAAGTCGATTTTTTTTGTATATACACATTTAGCAATCGATATCAAAATGCTTCAAATCATTAGTTTAACATATTTAAGTAAATTAATCCTCTTCTCTTTCTTACTGAAGTCTACAAAAGCCTTAACGGCATAACGGCAGTGCGTTTGGAAGAGTTCCGTAATCTTATATTTAGGTATTAAGTCGATTTTGTTGTATATACGCACTAAGCAATCGACATCGAAATGCTTCAAAACATTAGTTTAACATATTTAAGTTAATTAATCCTCTTTATCTTACTGAAGTCTACAAAAGCCTTAACGGCATAACGGCAATGCATGTAGGTGAATTCCGTAATCCTATATTTAGGTATAAAGTCGATTTTGTTGTACATACTCATTTAGCAATCGATATCGAAATGATTCAAACCATTAGTTTAACATATTTAAGTAAATTAATCCTCTTTTTCTTACTGAAGTCTACAAAAGCCTTAACGGCATAACGGCAGTGCATTTAGAAGAATTACGTAGTCTTATATTTAGGTATGAATTCGATTTTCTTGTATATACTCATTTAGCAGTCGATATCGAAATGCTTCAAATCATTAGTGTAACATATTTAAGTTAATAAACCCTCTTTAACGTATTGAAGGTGATACAAAGCCATGGCGGCATAGCGACAGTACATTTGGAAGAATTCCGTAATCTTATATTTAGGTATAAAGTCGATTTTCTTGTATATACACATTTAGATATCGATATCGAAATGCTTCAAATCATTAGTTTAACATATTTAAGTAAATTAATCCTCTTTTTCTTACTGAGGTCTACAAAAGCCTTAACGGCATAACGGCAGTGCATTTGGAAGAGTTCCTTAATCTTATATTTAGATATTAAGTTGATTTTGTTGTATATACGCATTTAGCAGTCGACATCGAAATGCTTTAAATCATGGGTTTAACATATTTAAGATAATTAACCCTCTTTATCTTACTGAAGTCTACAAAAGCCTTAACGACATAACGGCAGTGCATTTAGAAGAATTCCGTAATCCTCTATTTAGCTATAAAGTCGATTTTCTGGTATATACTCATTTAGCAACCCATATCGAAATGCTTCGAATCATTAGTTTAACATATTTAAGTTAATTAACCCTCTTTATCTTACTGAAGTCTACAAAAGCCTTAACGGCATAACGGCAGTGCATTTCGAAGAATTCCGTAATTTTATATTTAGGTATAAAGTCGATTTTCTTGTATATACTCATTTAGCAATCGATATCGAAATGCTTCAAATCATTAGTTTAACATATTTAAGTTAATTAAGCTTCTTTAACGAAGGGAAGTTGGCATAAAGCCATGTCGGCATAACGGCAGTGCATGTAGAAGAATTCCGTTATCTTATATTTAGGAATAAAGTCGATTTTCTTGTATATACACATTTAGCAATCGATATCGAAATGCTTCAAATCATTAGTTTACTATATTTAAGTTAATTAAACATCTTTATTCTACTGAAGTCTACAAAAGCCTTAACGGCATAACGGCAGTGCATTTGGAAGAATTACGTAATCTTATATTTAGTTATAAAGTCGATTTTCGTGTATATAATCATTTAGCAATCGATATCGAAATGCTTCTAATCATTAGTTTAATATAATAAAGTTAATAAAGCTTCTTTATCCTACTGAAGTTTACATAAAGCCATAACGGTATAACTGCAGTGAATGTAGAAGAATTCCGTAATCTTGTATTTAGGTATAAAGTCGATTTTGTTGTATATAGACATTTAGCAATCGGTATAGAAATGCTTCAAATCATTAGTTTAACATACTTAAGTTAATAAACCTTCTTTAACGCACTGACGTCTTCATAAAGCCTTAACGGTATAACTGCAGTGCATTTAGAAGAATACCGTATTCTTATATTTAGGTATAAAGTCGATTTTCTTGTAATTACATATTTAGCAATCGATATCGAAATGCTTTAAATCATTAGTTTAACATATTCAAGTTAATTAACCCTCTCTGTCTTACTGAAGTCTACATAAAGCCTTAACGGCATAACGGCAGTGCATTTTGAAGAATTCCGTTATCTTATATTTAGGTATAAATTTGATTTTCTTGTATGTACACATTTAGCAAGCGATATCGAAATGCTTCAAATCATTAGTTTAACATATTTAAGTTAATTAACCTTCTTTAACGTATTGAAGTTGATATAAACCATGGCGGCATAACGGCAGTGCATTTAGAAGAAGTCCGTAGTCTTATATTTTGGTATAAAGTCGGTTTTCTTGTATATACACATTTATCAATCGATAACGAAATGCTTCAAATCATTAGTTTAACATATTTAAGTTAATTGACCTTCTTTATCTTACTGAAGTTTACATAAAGCCCTAACGGTATAACGGGAGTGCATTTGGATGAATTCCGTAATCTTATATTAAGGCAAAAAGTCGATTTTGTTGTATTTACACATTTAGCAATCGATATCGAAATGCTTCATCTCATAAGTTTAACATATTTAAGTTAATAAACCTTCTTTAACGATCTGAAGTTGGCATATAGCCATGGCGGCATAACGGCAGTGCATGTAGAAGAATTCCGTAATCTCATATTTAGTTATAAAGTCGATTTTCTTGTGTATACACATTTAGCTATCGATGTCGAAAAGCTTCAAATCATTAGATTAACATATTAAGATGATAAACGCTTTTTAGCTTACTGAAGTCTACATAAAGCCTAAACGGTATAACGCCAGTACATTTAGAAAAATTCCTTAAAGTTATAACTTTATTTTTAGGTATAAAGACGATTTACTTGTATATACACATTTAGCAAGCGATATCGAAATGCTTCAAACCATTAGTTTAACATATTTAAAATAATTAACCTTCTTTAACGAACTGAAGTTGGCATAAAGCCATGGCGGCATAACGGCAGTTCATTTAGAAGAATTCCGTAATCTTCTATTTAGGTATAAATTCGATTTTCTTGTATTTACATACTAAGCAATCGATATCGAAATGCTTCAAATCATTAGTTTAACATATTTAAGTTAATTAACCCTCTCTATCTTACTAAATTCTACATAAAGCCTTAACAGCATAACGGCAGTGCATTTAGAAGAATTCCGTTATCTTATATTTAGGTATTAAGTCGATTTTGTTGTATATACGAATTTAGCAATCGACATCGAAATGCTTCCAATTATGAGTTTAACATATTTAAGATAATTAACCCTCTTTATCTTACTGAAGTCTGCAAAAGCCTTAACGGCATAACGGCAAAGCATTTAGAAGAATTCCGTAATCCTTTATTTAGGTATAAAGCCAATTTTTTTTATATACTCATTTAGCAATCCATATCGAAATGCTTCGAATCATTAGTTTAACATATTTAAGTTAATTATGCTTCTTTAACGTAATGAAGGTGATATAAAGCCATAACGGCATAAAGGGAGTGTATTTCGATGAATTCCGTAATTTTATATTTAGGTATAAAATCGACTTTCTTGTATATACTCATTTAGCAATCGATATCGAAATGCTTCAAACCATTCGTTTAACATATTTAAAATAGTTAACCTTCTTTAGCGTAATGAAGGTGATATGAAGCCATGGCGGCAAAACGACAGTACATTTGGAAGAATTCCGTAAGCTTATAATTAGGTATAAAGTCGATTTTCTTGTATATACTCATATATTTAGGTATATAGTCGATTTTCTTGTATTTACACATTTAGCAATCGATATCGAAAATCTTCAAATCATTAGTTTAACATATTTAAGTTAATTAACCTTCTTTAACGTAATTAAGGAGATATAAAGCCATGGCGGCATAACGACAGTGCATTTAGAAAAATTCCGTAATCTTATATTTAGGAATAAGTTCGATTTTGTTTTATATAGGCATTTAGCAATCAATATCGAAATGCTTCATATAACTGGTTTAGCATATTTAGGTTAATTAACCCCCTCTATCTTACTGAAGTTTACATAAAGCCATAACGGCAGTATGTTTAGGTGACTTCCGTAATCTTTTATTTAGGTATAAAATCGATTTGCTTGTACATACACATTAAGCAATCAATATCGAAATGCTTCAAATCATTCGTTTAACATATTTAAGTAAATTAATTTTCTTTAACGTACTGAAATTTATATAAAGCCATAACGGCATAACGGCAGTGTATTTCGAAGAATTCCGTAATCTTATATTAAGATATATAGCCGAATTTGTTGTATATACGCATTTAGCAATCGATATCGAAAGTCTTCAAATCATTAGTTTAACATATTTAAAATAATTAACCTTCTTTAACGATCTGAAATTGGCATATAGCCACGGCGGCATTACGGCAGTGCATTTAGAAGAATTACGTAGTCTTATATTTAGGTATGAATTCGATTTTCTTGTATATACTCATTTAGCAGTCGATATCGAAATGCTTCAAATCATTAGTGTAACATATTTAAGTTAATAAACCCTCTTTAACGTATTGAAGGTGATACAAAGCCATGGCGGCATAGCGACAGTACATTTGGAAGAATTCCGTAATCTTATATTTAGGTATAAAGTCGATTTTCTTGTATATACACATTTAGATATCGATATCGAAATGCTTCAAATCATTAGTTTAACATATTTAAGTAAATTAATCCTCTTTTTCTTACTGAGGTCTACAAAAGCCTTAACGGCATAACGGCAGTGCATTTGGAAGAGTTCCTTAATCTTATATTTAGATATTAAGTTGATTTTGTTGTATATACGCATTTAGCAGTCGACATCGAAATGCTTTAAATCATGGGTTTAACATATTTAAGATAATTAACCCTCTTTATCTTACTGAAGTCTACAAAAGCCTTAACGACATAACGGCAGTGCATTTAGAAGAATTCCGTAATCCTCTATTTAGCTATAAAGTCGATTTTCTGGTATATACTCATTTAGCAACCCATATCGAAATGCTTCGAATCATTAGTTTAACATATTTAAGTTAATTAACCCTCTTTATCTTACTGAAGTCTACAAAAGCCTTAACGGCATAACGGCAGTGCATTTCGAAGAATTCCGTAATTTTATATTTAGGTATAAAGTCGATTTTCTTGTATATACTCATTTAGCAATCGATATCGAAATGCTTCAAATCATTAGTTTAACATATTTAAGTTAATTAAGCTTCTTTAACGAAGGGAAGTTGGCATAAAGCCATGTCGGCATAACGGCAGTGCATGTAGAAGAATTCCGTTATCTTATATTTAGGAATAAAGTCGATTTTCTTGTATATACACATTTAGCAATCGATATCGAAATGCTTCAAATCATTAGTTTACTATATTTAAGTTAATTAAACATCTTTATTCTACTGAAGTCTACAAAAGCCTTAACGGCATAACGGCAGTGCATTTGGAAGAATTACGTAATCTTATATTTAGTTATAAAGTCGATTTTCGTGTATATAATCATTTAGCAATCGATATCGAAATGCTTCTAATCATTAGTTTAATATAATAAAGTTAATAAAGCTTCTTTATCCTACTGAAGTTTACATAAAGCCATAACGGTATAACTGCAGTGAATGTAGAAGAATTCCGTAATCTTGTATTTAGGTATAAAGTCGATTTTGTTGTATATAGACATTTAGCAATCGGTATAGAAATGCTTCAAATCATTAGTTTAACATACTTAAGTTAATAAACCTTCTTTAACGCACTGACGTCTTCATAAAGCCTTAACGGTATAACTGCAGTGCATTTAGAAGAATACCGTATTCTTATATTTAGGTATAAAGTCGATTTTCTTGTAATTACATATTTAGCAATCGATATCGAAATGCTTTAAATCATTAGTTTAACATATTCAAGTTAATTAACCCTCTCTGTCTTACTGAAGTCTACATAAAGCCTTAACGGCATAACGGCAGTGCATTTTGAAGAATTCCGTTATCTTATATTTAGGTATAAATTTGATTTTCTTGTATGTACACATTTAGCAAGCGATATCGAAATGCTTCAAATCATTAGTTTAACATATTTAAGTTAATTAACCTTCTTTAACGTATTGAAGTTGATATAAACCATGGCGGCATAACGGCAGTGCATTTAGAAGAAGTCCGTAGTCTTATATTTTGGTATAAAGTCGGTTTTCTTGTATATACACATTTATCAATCGATAACGAAATGCTTCAAATCATTAGTTTAACATATTTAAGTTAATTGACCTTCTTTATCTTACTGAAGTTTACATAAAGCCCTAACGGTATAACGGGAGTGCATTTGGATGAATTCCGTAATCTTATATTAAGGCAAAAAGTCGATTTTGTTGTATTTACACATTTAGCAATCGATATCGAAATGCTTCATCTCATAAGTTTAACATATTTAAGTTAATAAACCTTCTTTAACGATCTGAAGTTGGCATATAGCCATGGCGGCATAACGGCAGTGCATGTAGAAGAATTCCGTAATCTCATATTTAGTTATAAAGTCGATTTTCTTGTGTATACACATTTAGCTATCGATGTCGAAAAGCTTCAAATCATTAGATTAACATATTAAGATAATAAACGCTTTTTAGCTTACTGAAGTCTACATAAAGCCTAAACGGTATAACGCCAGTACATTTAGAAAAATTCCTTAAAGTTATAACTTTATTTTTAGGTATAAAGACGATTTACTTGTATATACACATTTAGCAAGCGATATCGAAATGCTTCAAACCATTAGTTTAACATATTTAAAATAATTAACCTTCTTTAACGAACTGAAGTTGGCATAAAGCCATGGCGGCATAACGGCAGTTCATTTAGAAGAATTCCGTAATCTTCTATTTAGGTATAAATTCGATTTTCTTGTATTTACATATTAAGCAATCGATATCGAAATGCTTCAAATCATTAGTTTAACATATTTAAGTTAATTAACCCTCTCTATCTTACTAAATTCTACATAAAGCCTTAACAGCATAACGGCAGTGCATTTAGAAGAATTCCGTTATCTTATATTTAGGTATTAAGTCGATTTTGTTGTATATACGAATTTAGCAATCGACATCGAAATGCTTCCAATTATGAGTTTAACATATTTAAGATAATTAACCCTCTTTATCTTACTGAAGTCTGCAAAAGCCTTAACGGCATAACGGCAAAGCATTTAGAAGAATTCCGTAATCCTTTATTTAGGTATAAAGCCAATTTTTTTTATATACTCATTTAGCAATCCATATCGAAATGCTTCGAATCATTAGTTTAACATATTTAAGTTAATTATGCTTCTTTAACGTAATGAAGGTGATATAAAGCCATAACGGCATAAAGGGAGTGTATTTCGATGAATTCCGTAATTTTATATTTAGGTATAAAATCGACTTTCTTGTATATACTCATTTAGCAATCGATATCGAAATGCTTCAAACCATTCGTTTAACATATTTAAAATAGTTAACCTTCTTTAGCGTAATGAAGGTGATATGAAGCCATGGCGGCAAAACGACAGTACATTTGGAAGAATTCCGTAAGCTTATAATTAGGTATAAAGTCGGTTTTCTTGTATATACTCATATATTTAGGTATATAGTCGATTTTCTTGTATTTACACATTTAGCAATCGATATCGAAAATCTTCAAATCATTAGTTTAACATATTTAAGTTAATTAACCTTCTTTAACGTAATTAAGGAGATATAAAGCCATGGCGGCATAACGACAGTGCATTTAGAAAAATTCCGTAATCTTATATTTAGGAATAAGTTCGATTTTGTTTTATATAGGCATTTAGCAATCAATATCGAAATGCTTCATATAACTGGTTTAGCATATTTAGGTTAATTAACCCCCTCTATCTTACTGAAGTTTACATAAAGCCATAACGGCAGTATGTTTAGGTGACTTCCGTAATCTTTTATTTAGGTATAAAATCGATTTGCTTGTACATACACATTAAGCAATCAATATCGAAATGCTTCAAATCATTCGTTTAACATATTTAAGTAAATTAATTTTCTTTAACGTACTGAAATTTATATAAAGCCATAACGGCATAACGGCAGTGTATTTCGAAGAATTCCGTAATCTTATATTAAGATATATAGCCGAATTTGTTGTATATACGCATTTAGCAATCGATATCGAAAGTCTTCAAATCATTAGTTTAACATATTTAAAATAATTAACCTTCTTTAACGATCTGAAATTGGCATATAGCCACGGCGGCATTACGGCAGTGCATGTAGAAGAATTCCGTAATCTTTTATTTAGGTATAAAGTCGATTTTCTTTTATATACACATTTAGATATCGATATCGAAATGCTTCAAATCATTAGTTTAACATATTAATTTAATAAACATTTTTTAGCTTACTGAAGTCTACATAAAGCCTTAACGGTATAACAGCAGAGCATTTAGAAGAATCCCGTTATCTTATATTTAGGTATAAATTCGATTTTCTTGTATATACACATTTAGCAAGCGATATCGAAATGCTTCAAATCATTAGTTTAACATATTAATTTAATAAACATTTTTTAGCTTACTGAAGTCTCCATAAAGCCTTAACGGTATAACAGCAGAGCATTTAGAAGAATCCCGTTATCTTATATTTAGGTATAAATTCGATTTTCTTGTATATACACATTTAGCAATCGATATCGAAATGCTTCAAACCATTAGTTTAACACATTTAAAATAGTTAACCTTCTTTAGCGTGATGAAGGTGATATGAAGCCATGGCGGCATAACGACAGTACATTTGGAAGAATTCCGTAATCTTATATTTAGGTATAAAGTCGATTTTTTTTGTATATACACATTTAGCAATCGATATCGAAATGCTTCAAATCATTAGTTTAACATATTTAAGTAAATTAATCCTCTTCTCTTTCTTACTGAAGTCTACAAAAGCCTTAACGGCATAACGGCAGTGCGTTTGGAAGAGTTCCGTAATCTTATATTTAGGTATTAAGTCGATTTTGTTGTATATACGCACTTAGCAATCGACATCGAAATGCTTCAAAACATTAGTTTAACATATTTAAGTTAATTAATCCTCTTTATCTTACTGAAGTCTACAAAAGCCTTAACGGCATAACGGCAATGCATGTAGGTGAATTCCGTAATCCTATATTTAGGTATAAAGTCGATTTTGTTGTACATACTCATTTAGCAATCGATATCGAAATGATTCAAACCATTAGCTTAACATATTTAAGTAAATTAATCCTCTTTTTCTTACTGAAGTCTACAAAAGCCTTAACGGCATAACGGCAGTGCATTTAGAAGAATTACGTAGTCTTATATTTAGGTATGAATTCGATTTTCTTGTATATACTCATTTAGCAGTCGATATCGAAATGCTTCAAATCATTAGTGTAACATATTTAAGTTAATAAACCTCTTTATCTTACTGAAGTCTACAAAAGCCTAACGGCATAACGGCAGTGCATGTAGAAGAATTCCGTAATCCTTATTTAGGTATAAAGTCGATTTTGTTGTATATACTCATTTAGCAACATATCGAAATGCTTCAAATCATTAGTTTAACATATTTAAGTTAATTAACCCTCTTCATCTTACTGAAGTCTACAAAAGCCTTAACGGCGTAACGGCAGTGCATTTCGAAGAATTCCGTAATCTTATATTTAGGTATAAAGTCGATTTTCTTGTATATACTCATTTAGCAATCGATATCGAAATGCTTCAAATCATTAGTTTAACATATTTAAGTTAATTAAGCTTCTTTAACGAAGGGAAGTTGGCATAAAGCCATGACGGCATAACGGCAGTGCATGTAGAAGAATTCTGTTAAACTTATATTTAGGAATAAAGTCGATTTTCTTGTATATACACATTTAGCAATCGATATCGAAATGCTTCAAATCATTAGTTTACTATATTTAAGTTAATTAAACATCTTTATTCTACTGAAGTCTACAAAAGCCTTAACGGCATAACGGCAGTGCATTTGGAAGAATTACGTAATCTTATATTTAGGTATAAAGTCGATTTTCGTGTATATACTCATTTAGCAATCGATATCGAAATGCTTCTAATCATTAGTTTAATATAATAAAGTTAATAAAGCTTCTTTATCCTACTGAAGTTTACATAAAGCCATAACGGTATAACTGCAGTGAATGTAGAAGAATTCCGTAATCTTGTATTTAGGTATAAAGTCGATTTTGTTGTATATAGACATTTAGCAATCGGTATAGAAATGCTTCAAATCATTAGTTTAACATACTTAAGTTAATAAACCTTCTTTAACGCACTGACGTCTTCATAAAGCCTTAGCGGTATAACTGCAGTGCATTTAGAAGAATACCGTATTCTTATATTTAGGTATAAAGTCGATTTTCTTGTAATTACATATTTAGCAATCGATATCGAAATGCTTCAAATCATTAGTTTAATATATTCAAGTTAATTAGCCCTCTCTGTCTTACTGAAGTCTACATAAAGCCTTAACGGCATAACGGCAGTGCATTTAGAAGAATTCCGTTATCTTATATTTAGGTATAAATTTGATTTTCTTGTATGTACACATTTAGCAAGCGATATCGAAATGCTTCAAATCATTAGTTTAACATATTTAAGTTAATTAACCTTCTTTAACGTATTGAAGTTGATATAAACCATGGCGGCATAACGGCAGTGCATTTAGAAGAAGTCCGTAGTCTTATATTTTGGTATAAAGTCGGTTTTCTTGTATATACACATTTAGCAATCGATAACGAAATGCTTCAAATCATTAGTTTAACATATTTAAGTCAATTAACCTTCTTTATCTTACTGAAGTTTACATAAAGCCATAACGGTATAACGGGAGTGCATTTGGATGAATTCCGTAATCTTATATATTAAGGCAAAAAGTCGATTTTGTTGTATTTACACATTTAGCAATCGATATCGAAATGCTTCATCTCATAAGTTTAACATATTTAAGTTAATAAACCTTCTTTAACGATCTGAAGTTGGCATATAGCCATGGCGGCATAACGGCAGTACATTTGGAAGAATTCCGTAATCTTATATTTAGGTATAAAGTCGATTTTCTTGTGTATACACATTTAGCTATCGATGTCGAAAAGCTTCAAATCATTAGATTAACATATTAAGATAATCAACGCTTTTTAGCTTACTGAAGTCTACATAAAGCCTAAACGGTATAACGCCAGTACATTTAGAAAAATTCCTTAAAGTTATAATTTTATTTTTAGGTATGAAGACGATTTACTTGTATATACACATTTAGCAAGCGATATCGAAATGCTTCAAACCATTAGTTTAACATATTTAAAATAATTAACCTTCTTTAACGAACTGAAATTGGCATAAAGCCATGGCGGCATAACGGCAGTATAAATTCGATTTTCTTGTATTTACATATTAAGCAATCGATACCGAAATGCTTCAAATCATTAGTTTAACATATTTAAGTTAATTAACCCTCTCTATCTTACTAAATTCTACATAAAGCCTTAACAGCATAACGGCAGTGCATTTAGAAGAATTCCGTTATCTTATATTTAGGTATTAAGTCGATTTTGTTGTATATACGAATTTAGCAATCGACATCGAAATGCTTCAAATTATGAGTTTAACATATTTAAGATAATTAACCCTCTTTATCTTACTGAAGTCTGCAAAAGCCTTAACGGCATAACGGCAAAGCATTTAGAAGAATTCCGTAATCCTTTATTTAGGTATAAAGCCAATTTTTTTTATATACTCATTTAGCAATCCATATCGAAATGCTTCGAATCATTAGTTTAACATATTTAAGTTAATTAAGCTTCTTTAACGTAATGAAGGTGATATAAAGCCATAACGGCATAAAGGGAGTGTATTTCGATGAATTCCGTAATTTTATATTTAGGTATAAAATCGACTTTCTTGTATATACTCATTTAGCAATCGATATCGAAATGCTTCAAACCATTAGTTTAACATATTTAAAATAGTTAACCTTCTTTAGCGTAATGAAGGTGATATGAAGCCATGGCGGCATAACGACAGTACATTTGGAAGAATTCCGTAAGCTTATAATTAGGTATAAAGTCGATTTTCTTGTATATACTCATTTAGCAATCGATATCGAAATGCTTCAAATCATTACTTTAACATATTTAAATTAATTAAGCTTCTTTAACGTAATGAAGGTGATATAAAGCCATAGCAGCATAACGACAGTGCATTTAGAAGAATTCCGTAATCTTATATTTAGGTATATAGTCGATTTTCTTGTATTTACACATTTAGCAATCGATATCGAAAATCTTAAAATCATTAGTTTAACATATTTAAGTAAATAAAGCTTCTTTAACGTAATGAAGGTGATATAAAGCCATAACGGCATAACGGGAGTGTATTTCGATGAATTCCGTAAACTTATATTTAGGTATAAAGTCGACTTTCTTGTATTTACACATTAAGCAATCGATATCGAGATGCTTCAACTCATTAGTATAACATATTTAAGTTAATTAACCATCTTTAACGTAATGAAGGTGATATAAAGCCATAACGGCATAAAGGGAGTGTATTTCGATGAATTCCGTAATTTTATATTTAGGTATAAAATCGACTTTCTTGTATATACTCATTTAGCAATCTATATCGAAATGCTTCAAATCATTAGTTTAATATATTAAAGTTAATAAAGCTTCTTTAAGGCACTGAAGTTAACATAAAGCCTTAACGGCATAACGGCAGTGCATTTAAAAGAATTCCGTTATCATATATTTAGGTATAAAGTCGATTTTCTTGTATATATACATATAGCAATCGATATCGAAATGCTTCAAATCATTAGTTTAAAATATCTAAGTTCATAAACCTTCTTTAACGAACTGAAGTTGGCATAAAGCAATGGCGGCATAACGGCAGTGCATTTAGAAGAATTCCGTAATCTTATATTTAGGTATAAAGTCGATTTTTTGTATATACGCATTAAGCAATCGATATCGAAATGCTTCAAATAACTGGTTTAACATATTTAAGTTAAAAAACCTTCTTTAACGAACTGAAGTTATTATAAAGCCATAACGGCAGTGAATTTAGAAGAATTCCGTTATCTTATATTTAGGTATAAAGTCGATTTTCTTGTATATACACATTTAGCAATCGATATCGAAATGCTTCAAATCATTAGTTTAACATATTTAAGTTAATAAACCTTATTTATCCTACTGAAGTTTACATAAGGCCATAACGGTATAACGGCAGTGCATTTGGAAGAATTCCGTAATCTTATATTTATGTATAAAGTGGGTTTTCTTGTATATATATATTTCGCAATCGATATCGAGATGCTTCAACTCATTAATTTAACATATTTAAGTTAATAAACCTTCTTTAACAAAGTGAAGTGTGCATAAAGCCATGGCGGCATAACGGCAGTGTATGCAGAAGAATTCCGTTAGCTTATATTTAGGTATAAAGTCGATTTTCTAGTATATACACATTTAGCAAGCGATATCGAAATGTTTCAAATCATTAGTTTAACATATTTAAGTTAATTAGCCTTCTTTAACGTAATGGAGGTGATATAAAGCCATGGCGGCATAACGACAGTACATTTGGAAGAATTCCCTAATCTTATGTTTAGATATAAATTCGATCTTCTTTTATATACACATTTAGCAAGCGATATCGAAATGCTTCAAATCATTAGTTTACCAAATTTAAGTTAATTAACCTTCTTTAACGTATTGAAGTTGATATAAAGCCATGGCGGCATAACGACAGTACATTTGGAAGAATTCCGTAGTCTTATATTTAGGTATATATGCATTAAGCAGTCGATATCGAAATTCTTCAAATAACTGGTTTAACATATTTAAGTTAATAAACCTTCTTTAACGAACTGAACATAAATCCATAACGGCATAACGGCAGTGCATTTAGAAGAATTCCGTTATCCTATAGTAATGTATAAAGTTAATAAACCTTATTTATCTTACCGAAGTTTACATAAGGCCATAACGGTATAACGGCAGTTCATTTGGAAGAATTCCGTAATCTTATATTTAGGTGTAAAGTGGATTTTCTTGTATATACACATTTAGCTATCGATATCGAAATGCTTCAAATCATTCGTTTAACATATTAAAGTTATGAACCTTCTTTAACGAACTGAAGTGTGCATAAAGCCATGGCGGCATAACGGCAGTGTATGTAGAAGAATTCCGTAATCTTATATTTAGGTATAAAGTCGATTTTCTTATATATATACATATAGCAATCGATATCGAAATGCTTCAAATCATTAGTTTAAAATATCTAAGTTCATAAACCTTCTTTAACGAATTGAAGTTGTCATAAAGCAATGGCGGCATAACGGCAGTGCATTTAGAAGAATTCCGTAATCTTATATTTAGGTATAAAGTCGATTTTGTTGTATATACGCATTAAGCAATCGATATCGAAATGCTTCAAATAACTGGTTTAACATATTTAAGTTAATAAACCTTCTTTAACGAAGGGAAGTTGGCATAAAGCCATAACGGCAGTGCATTTAGAAGAATTCCGTTATCTTATATTTAGGTATAAAGTCGGTTTTCTTGTATATACACATTTAGCAATCGATATCGAAATGCTTCAAATCATTAGTTTAACATATTTAAGTTAATAAACCTTCTTTAACGAAGGGAAGTTGGCATAAAGCCATGACGGCATAACGGCAGTGCATGTAGAAGAATTCCGTTATCTTATATTTAAGAATAAAGTTGATTTTCTCGTATATACACATTTAGCAATCGATAACGAAATGCTTCAAATCATTAGTTTATCATATTTAAGTTAATTATCCTTATTTATCTTACTGAAGTTTACATAAAGCCATAACCGGGATAACGGCAGTGCATTTGGAAGAATTCCGTAATCTTATATGTAGGTATAAAGTCGATTTTCTTGTGTTTATATATTTCGCAATCGATATCGAGATGCTTCAACTCATTAGTTTAATATATTTAAGTTAACAAACCTTCTTTAACGAACTGAAGTGTGCATAAAGCCATGGCGGCATAACGGCAGTGCATGTAGAAGAATTCCGTTAGCTTATATTTAGGTATAAAGTCGATTTTCTTGCATATACACATTTAGCAATCGATATCGAAATGCTTCAAATCATAAGTTTAACATATTTAAGTTAATTAGCCTTCTTTAACGTAATGAAGGTGATATAAAGCCATGGCGGCATAACGACAGTACATTTGGAAGTATTCCGTAACCTTATGTTTAGATATAAATTCGATTTTCTTTTATGTACACATTTATCAAGCGATATCGAAATGCCTCAAATCATTAGTTTACCAAATTTAAGTCAATTAACCTTCTTTAACGTATTGAAGTTGATATAAAGCCATGGCGGCATAACGACAGTACATTTGGAAGAATTCCGTAGTCTTATATTTAGGTATAAAGTCGATTTTCTTGTATATATGCATTAAGCAATCGATATCGATATGCTTCAAATAACTGGTTTAACATATTTAAGTTAATAAACCTCCTTTAACGAACTGAACATAAATCCATAACGGCATAACGGCAGTGCATTTAGAAGAATTCCGTTATCTTATATTTAGGTATAAAGTCGATTTTCTTATATATACACATTTAGCAATCGATATCGAAATGCTTCAAATCATTAGTTTAACATATTTAAGTTAATTAATCTTCTTTAGCGAACGGAAGTTGGCGTAAAGCCATGACATATTAAGTTAATAAACATTTTGTAGCTTACTGAAGTCTACATAAAGCCTTAACGGTATAACGGCAGTGCATTTAGAAGAATTCCGTAATGTTATAATTTTATATTTAGGTATAAAGTCGATTTTCTTGAATTTACACATTTAGCAATCGATATCGAAATGCTTCAAACCATTAGTTTAACATATTTAAAATAATTAACCTTCTTTATCGTATTGAAGGTGATATAAAGCCATGGCGGCATAACGACAGTACATGTCGAAGAATTCCGTAATCTTATATTTAGGTATAAAGTCGATTTTCTTGTATATAAACATTTTGCAATCGATATCAAAATGCTTCAAATAACTGGTTTAGCATATTTAAGTTAATTAACCTTCTTTATCTTACTGAAGTTTACATAAAGCCATAACGACATAACGGCAGTATATGTGGCAGAATTCCGTTATCTTATATTCAGGTATAAAGTCGATTTTGTTGTACATACACATTTAGCAATCGATATCGAAATGCTTCAAATCATAAGTTAAACATATTTAAGTTAACTAACCTTCTTTACCGTAATGAAGGTTATATAAAGCCATGGCGGCATAACGAAGTGCATGTAGAAGGATTCCGTAATCTTATATTTAGGTATATAGTCGATTTTCTTGAATTTACACATTTAGATATCGATATCGAAAATCTTCAAATCATTAGTTTAACATATTTAAGTTCATTAACCTTCTTAAACGTAATAAAGGTGATATAAAGCCATGGCGGCATAACGACAGTACATTTGGAAGAATTCCGTAGTCTTATATTTAGGTATAAAGTCGATTTTCGTGTATATACTCATTTAGCAATCGATATCGAAATGCTTCAAATCATTAGTTTAATATAATAAAGTTAATAAAGCTTCTTTATCCTACTGAAGTTTACATAAAGCCATAACGGTATAACGGCAGTGAATGTAGAAGAATTCCGTGATCTTATATTTAGGTATAAAGTCGATTTTCTTGTACATATCCCTTTAGCAATCGATATAGGAATGCTTCAAATCATTAGTTTAACATATTTAAGTTAATAAACCTTCTTTAACGCACTGACGTCTTCATAAAGCCTTAACGGTATAACTGCAGTGCATTTAGAAGAATTCTGTATTCTTATATTGAGGTATAAATTCGATTTTCTTGTATTTACATATTTAGCAATCGATATCGAAATGCTTCAAATCATTAGTTTAACATATTCAAGTTAATTAACCCTCTCTGTCTTATTGAAGTTTACATAAAGCCTTAACGGCATAACGGCAGAGCATTTAGAAGAATTCCGTTATCTTATATTCAGGTATAAATTTGATTTTCTTGTATGTACACATTTAGCAAGCGATATCGAAATGCTTCAAATCATTAGTTTAACATATTTAAGTTAATTAACCTTCCTTAACGTTTTGAAGTTGATATAAACCATGGCGGCATAATGGCAGTGCATTTAGAAGAGTTCCGTAGTCTTATATTTTGGTATAAAGTCGGTTTTCTTGTATATACACATTTAGCAATCGATAACGAAATGCTTCAAATCATGAGTTTAACATATTTAAGATAATTAACCCTATTTATCTTACTGAAGTCTACAAAAGCCTTAACGGCATAACGGCAGTGCATTTGGAAGAGTTCCGTAAACTTATATTTAGGTATAAAGTCGATTTTCTTGTATATACACATTTAGCAATCGATATCAAAATGCTTCAAACCATTAGTTTAATATATTTAAAATAATTAACCTTCTTTAACGAACTGAAGTTGGCATAAAGCCATGGCGGCATAACGGCAGTGCATGTAGAAGAATTCCGTAATCTTATATTTAGGTATAAAGTCGATTTTCTTGTATATACACATTTAGCAAGCGATATCGAGATGCTTCAAATCATAAGTTTAACATATTTAAGTTAATTAATCTTCTTTAACGTATTGAAGTTGATATAAAGCCATGGCGGCATAACGGCAGTGCATTTAGAAGAATTCCGTAATCTTATAGTTAGGTATAAAGTCGATTTTGTTGTATATACACATTTAGCAATCGATATCGAGATGCTTCGACTCATTAGTTTAACATATTTAAGTTAATAAACCTTCTTTAACGTATTGAAGTTGACATAGAGCCATGGCGGCATAACGGCAGTGCATTTAGAAGAATTCCGTAATCTTATAGTTAGGTATAAAGTCGATTTTGTTGTATATACACATTTAGCAATCGATATCGAGATGCTTCGACTCATTAGTTTAACATATTTAAGTTAATAAACCTTCTTAAACGAACTGAAGTTGGCATAAATCCATGGCGGCATAAGGGCAGTGCATGTAGAAGAATTCCGTTATCTTAAATTTAGGTATAAAGTCGATTTTGTTGTATATACACATTTAGCAATCGATATCGAGATGCTTCGACTCATTAGTTTAACATATTTAATTTAATAAACCTTCTTAAACGAACTGAAGTTGGCATAAATCCATGGCGGCATAAGGGCAGTGCATGTAGAAGAATTCCGTTATCTTAAATTTAGGTATAAAGTCGATTTTGTTGTATATACACATTTAGCAATCGATATCGAAATGCTTCAAACCATTAGTTTAATATATTTAAAATAATTAACCTTCTTTAACGAACTGAAGTTGGCTTAAAGCCATGGCGGCATAACGGCAGTTCATGTAGAAGAATTCCGTAATCTTATATTTAGGTATAAAGTCGATTTTCTTGTATATACACATTTAGATATCGATATCGAAATGCTTCAAATCATTAGTTTAACATATTTAAGTTAATTAACCTTCTTTAACGTATTGAAGTTGATATTAAGCCATGGCGGCATAACGGCAGTGCATTTAGAAGAACTTCCGTAATGTTATAATTTTATTATTTAGTGTATAAAGTCGATTTTCTTGTATATACACATTTAGCAATCGATATCGAAATGCTTCAAACCATTAGTTTAACATATTTAAGTTAATAAACTTCTTTAACGAACTGAAGTTGGCATATAAGCCATGGCGGCATAACGACAGTGCATTTAGAAGAATTCCGTAATCTTATATTTAGGTATAAAGTCGATTTTCTTTTATATACACATTTAGCAATCGATATCGAAATGCTTCAAATCATTAGTTTAACATATTTAAGTTAATAACCTTCTTTAACGTATTGAAGTTGATATAAAGCCATAACGGCATAACGGCAGTGCATTTAGAAGAATTCCTAATTTATTTTAGGTATAAAGTCGATTTTCTTGTATATACTCATTTAGCAATCGATATCGAAATGCTTCAAACATTAGTTTAAATATTTAATTAATTAACTTCTTTAACGAACTGAAGTTGGCATAAAGCCATGGCGGCATAACGGCAGTGCATTTAGAAGAATTCCGTAATCTTATATTTAGGTATAAAGTCGATTTTCTTTATATACACATTAGCAATCGATATCGAAATGCTTCAAATCATTAGTTTACATATTTAAGTTAATTAACCTTCTTTAACGTATTGAAGTTGATAAAGCCATCGGCATAACGGCAGTGCATTTAGAAGAATTCGTAATCTTATATTTAGGTATAAAGTCGATTTTGTGTATTACCATTTAGCAACGATATCGAAATGCTTCAATCATTAGTTTAACATATTTAAGTTAATTAAACCTTCTTTAACGAACTGAAGTTGGCATAAAGCCATGGCGGCATAACGGCAGTGCATTTAGAAGAATTCCGTAATCTTATATTTAGGTATAAAGTCGATTTTCTTGTATATACACATTTAGCAATCGATATCGAAATGCTTCAAATCATTAGTTTAACATATTTAAGTTAATTAACCTTCTTTAACGTAATGGAGGTGATATAAAGCCATGGCGGCATAACGACAGTACATTTGGAAGTATTCCGTAATCTTATGTTTAAATATAAATTCGATTTTCTTTTATGTACACATTTAGCAAGCGATATCGAAATGCTTCAAATCATTAGTTTACCAAATTTAAGTTAGATAACCTTCTTTAACGTATAGAAGTTGATATAAATCCATAACGGCATAACGGAAGTGCATTTAGAAGAATTCCGTTATCTTATATTATTGTGTAAAGTCGATTTTCTTATATATACACATTTAGAAATCGATATCGAAATGCTTCAAATCATTAGTTTAACATATTTAAGTTAATAAACCTTCTTTTACGAATGGAAGTTGGCTTAAAACCGTGGCGGCATAACGGCAGTGCATTTATAAAAATTCCGTAATCACATATTTATGTATAAAGTCAATTTTCTTATATATACACTGTAAGCAATCGTTATCGAAATGCTTCAAATCATTAGTTTAACATATTTAAGTTAATTAATCTTCTTTAACGAACGGAAGTTGCCGTAAAGCCATGGCGGCATAACGACAGTGCATTTAGAAGAATTACGTTATCTTATATTTAGGTATAAAGTCGATTTTCTTGTATATACGCATTTATCAATCGATAACAACATGCTTCAAATCATTAGTTTAACATATTTAAGTTAATTAATCTTCTTTAACGAACGGAAGTCTTCATAAAGCCTTAACGGTATAACTGCAGTGCATTTAGAAGAATTCCGTAAACTTATGTTCAGGTATAAAGTCGATTTTGTTGTATATGCTCATTTAGCAATCGATATCGAAATGCTTCAAATCATTAGTTTAATATATTTAAGTTAATAAAGCTTCTTTAAGGCACTGAAGTTAACATAAAGCCATGGCGGCATAACGGCAGTGCATGTAGAAAAATTCCGTTATCTTATATTTAGGTATAAAGTCGGTTTTCTTGTATATACACATTTAGCTATCGATATCGAAATGCTTCGAATCATTAGTTTAACATATTATAGTTAATTAATCCTCTTTATCTTACTGAAGTCTACAAACGGCTTAGCGGCATAACGGCAAAGCATTTAGAAGAAATACGTACTCTTATATTTAGGTATAAAGTCGATTTTCTTGTATTTACATATTTAGCAATCGATATCGAAATGCTTCAAATCATTAGTTTAATATGTTAAAGTTAATAAAGCTTCTTTAACGCACTGAAGTTAACATAAAGCCATGGCGGCATAACGGCAGTGCATGTAGAAGAATTCCGTAATCTTATATTTAGGTATAAAGTCGGTTTTCTTTCCTATACACATTTAGCTATCGATATCGAAATGCTTCGAATCATTAGTTTAACATATTATAGTTAATTAATCCTCTTTATCTTACTGAAGTCTACAAACGGCTTAACGGCATAACGGCAAAGCATTTAGAAGAAATACGTACTCTTATATTTAGGTATAAAGTCGATTTTCTTGTATATACACATTTAGCAATCGATATCGAAATGCTTCAAATCATTAGTTTAATATATTTAAGTTAATAAAGCTTCTTTAAGGCACTGAAGTTAACATAAAGCCATGGCGGCATAACGGCAGTGCATGTAGAAGAATTCCGTTATCTTATATTTAGGTACAAAGTCGATTTTCTTGTATATATACATATAGCAATAGATATCGTAATGCTTCAAATCATTAGCTTACTATATTTAAGTTAATTAAACATCTTTATTTTACTGAATCTACAAAAGCCTTAACGGCATAACGGCAGTGCATTTAGAAGAATTACGTAATCTTATATTTAGGTATAAAGTCGATTTTCGTGTATATACTCATTTAGCAATCGATATCGAAATGCTTCAAATCATTAGTTTAACATATTTAAGTTAATAAACCTTCTTTAACGCACTGAGGTTTACATAAAGCCATAACGTTATAACTGCAGTGCATTTAGAAGAATTCCGTATTCTTATATTTAGGTATAAAGTCGATTTTCTTGTATTTACATATTAAGCAATCGATATCGAAATGCTTCAAATCATTAGTTTAACATATTCAAGTTAATTAACCCTCTCTGTCTTACTGAAGTCTACATAAAGCCTTAGTGGCATAACGGCAGTGCATTTAGAAGAATTCCGTTATCTTATATTTAGGTATAAGTTTGATTTTCTTGTATGTACACAATAAGCAAGCGATATCGAAATGCTTCAAATCATTTGTTTAACATTTTTAAGTAAATTAACCTTCTTTAACGTATTGAAGTTGATATAAAGCCATGGCTGCATAACGGCAGTGCATTTAGAAGAAGTCCGTAGTCTTATATTTCGGTATAAAGTCGGTTTTCTTGTATATACACATTAAGCAATCGCTAACGAAATGCTTCAAATCATAAGTTTAACATATTTAAGTTAATTAACCTTCTTTAACGTATTGAAGTTGATATAAAGCCATGGCGGCATAACGGCAGTGCATTTAGAAGAATTCCGTAATGTTATAATTTTATATTTATGTATAAGGTCGATTTTCTTGCATTTACACATTTAGAAATCGATATCGAAATGCTTCAAACCATTAGTTTAACATATTTAAAATAATTAACCTTCTTTAGCGTAATGAAGGTGATATAAAGCCATGGCGGCATAACGACAGTACCTGTGGAAGAATTCCGTAATCTTATATTTAGGTATAAAGTCGATTTTCTTGTATATATACATTTCGCAATCGATATCGAAATGCTTCATATCATGAGTTTAACATATTTAAGTAAATTAATCCTCTTTTTCTTACTGAAGTCTACAAAAGCCTTAACGGCATAACGGCAGTGCATTTGGAAGAGTTCCGTAATCTTATATTTAGGTATTAAGTCGATTTTGTTGTATATACGCATTTAGCAATCGACATCGAAATGCTTCAAATCATGAGTTTAACATATTTAAGATAATTAACCCTCTTTATCTTATTGAAGTCTACAAAAGCCTTAACGGCATAACGCCAGTGCATTTCGAAGAATTCCGTAATCTTATATTTAGGTATAAAGTCGATTTTCTTGTATATACTCATTTAGCAATCGATATCGAAATGCTTCAAATCATTAGTTTAACATATTTAAGTAAATTAATCCTCTTTTTCTTACTGAAGTCTACAAAAGCCTTAACGGCATAACGGCAGTGCATTTAGAAGAATTACGTAGTCTTATATTTAGGTATGAATTCGATTTTCTTGTATATATTCATTTAGTAGTCGATATCGAAATGCTTCAAATCATTAGTGTAACATATTTAAGTTAATAAACCTTCTTTAACGTATTGAAGGTGATACAAAGCCATGGCGGCATAACGACAGTACATCTGGAAGAACTCCGTAATCTTATATTTAGGTATAAAGTCGATTTTCTTGTATATACACATTTAGCAATCGATATCGAAATGCTTCAAATCATTAGTTTATCATATTTAAGTTAATTAACCTTATTTATCTTACTGAAGTTTACATAAAGCCATAACGGTATAACGGCAGTGCATTTGGAAGAATTCCGTAATCTTATATTTAGGTATAAAGTCGATTTTCTTGTATATACACATTTAGCAATCGATATCGAGATGCTTCAACTCATTAGTTTAACATATTTAAGTTAATAAACCTTCTTTAACGAAATGAAGTGTGCATAAAGCCATGGCGGCATAACGGCAGTGCATGTAGAAGAATTCCGTTTTCTTATATTTAGGTATAAAGTCGATTTTCTTGTATATACACATTTAGCAATCGATATCGAGATGCTTCAAATCATTAGTTTAACATATTTAAGTTAATTAACCTTCTTTAACGTAATGAAGGTGATATAAAGCCATGGCGGCATAACGACAGTACATTTGGAAGTATTCCGTAATCTTATGTTTAAATATAAATTCGATTTTCTTTTATGTACACATTTAGCAAGCGATATCGAAATGCTTCAAATTATTAGTTTACCAAATTTAAGTTAGATAACCGTCTTTAACGTATTGAAGTTGATATAAATCCATAACGGCATAACGGCAGTGCATTTAGAAGAATTCCGTTATCCTTTATTATTGTATAAAGTCGATTTTCTTATATATACACATTTAGAAATCGATATCGAAATGCTTCAAATCATTAGTTTAACATATTTAAGTTAATAAACCTTCTTTAACGAACAGTAGTTGTCTTAAAACCTTGGCGGCATAACGGCAGTGCATTTATAAAAATTCCGTAATCATATATTTATGTATGAAGTCAATTTTCTTATATATACACATTAAGCATTCGATATCGAACTGCTTCAAATCATTAGTTTAACATATTTAAGTTAATTAATCTTCTTTAACGAACGGAAGTTGGCGTAAAGCCATGGCGGCATAACGACAGTGCATTTAGAAGAATTACGTTATCTTATATTTAGGTATAAAGTCGATTTTTTTGTATATACGTATTTAGCAATCGATAACGACATGCTTCAAATCATTAGTTTAACATATTTAAGTTAATAAACCTTCTTTAACGCACTGAAGTCTTCATAAAGCCTTAACGGTATAACTGCAGTGCATTTAGAAGAATTCCGTAATCTTATGTTTAGGTATAAAGTCGATTTTGTTGTATATGCTCATTTAGCAATCGATATCGAAATGCTTCAAATCATTAGTTTAATATATTTAAGTTAATAAAGCTTCTTTAAGGCACTGAAGTTAACATAAAGCCATGGCGGCATAACGGCAGTGCATGTAGAAGAATTCCGTTATCTTATATTTAGGTATAAAGTCGATTTTCTTGTATATATACATATAGCAATAGATATCGTAATGCTTCAAATCATTAGCTTACTATATTTAAGTTAATTAAACATCTCTATTTTACTGAATCTACAAAAGCCTTAACGGCATAACGGCAGTGCATTTAGAAGAATTACGTAATCTTATATTTAGGTATAAAGTCGATTTTCGTGTATATACTCATTTAGCAATCGATATCGAAATGCTTCAAATCATTAGTTTAACATATTTAAGTTAATAAACCTTCTTTAACGCACTGAAGTTTACATAAAGACATAACGTTATAACTGCAGTGTATTTAGAAGAATTCCGTATTCTTATATTTAGGTATAAAGTCGATTTTCTTGTATTTACATATTTAGCAATCGATATCGAAATGCTTCAAATCATTAGTTTAACATATTCAAGTTAATTAACCCTCTCTGTCTTACTGAAGTCTACATAAAGCCTTACTGGCATAACGGCAGTGCATTAAGAAGAATTCCGTTAGCTTATATTTAGGTATAAGTTTGATTTTCTTGTATGTACACAATAAGCAAGCATTATCGAAATGCTTCAAATCATTCGTTTAACATTTTTAAGTAAATTAACCTTCTTTAACGTATTGAAGCTGATATAAAGCCATGGCTGCATAACGGCAGTGCATTTAGAAGAAGTCCGTAGTCTTATATTTAGGTATAAAGTCGGTTTTCTTGTATATACACATTTAGCAATCGCTAACGAAATGCTTCAAATCATTAGTTTAACATATTTAAGTTAATTAACCTTCTTTATCTTATTGAAGATTACATAAAGCCATAACGGTGTAACGGCAGTGCATTTGGATGAATTCCGTAATCTTATATTAAGGTAAAAAGTCGATTTTGTTGTATATACACATTTAGCAATCGATATCGAAATGCTTCATCTCATAAGTTTAACATATTTAAGTTAATAAACCTTCTTTAACGATCTGAAGTTGGCATATAGCCATGGCGGCATAACGGCAGTGCATGTAAAAGAATTCCGTAATCTCACATTTAGGTATAAAGTCGATTTTCTTGTATAAACACATTTCGCTATCGATATCGAAATGCTTCAAATCATTAGTTTAGCATATTAAGATAATATACGCTTTTTAGCTTACTGAAGTCTACATAAAGCCTTAACGGTATAACGCCAGTGCATTTAGAAGAATTCCGTAAAGTTATAATTTTATTTTTAGGTATAAATTCGATTTTCTTTTATTTACACATTTAGCTATCGATATCAAAATGCTTCAAACCATTAGTTTAACGTATTTAAAATAATTAACCTTCTTTAACGTATTGAAGGTGATATAAAGCCATGGCGGCATAACGGCAGTACATGTGGAAGAATTCCGTAATCTTATATTTAGGTATAAAGTCGATTTTCTTGTATATATATATTTCGCAATCGATATCGAAATGCTTCAGATAACTGGTTTAACATATTTAAGTTAATAAACCTCCTTTAGCGAACTGAAGTTGTGATATTTAGGTATAAAGTCGATTTTGTTGTATGTACATACACATTTAGCAATCGATATCGAAATGCTTCAAATCATTAGTTTAACATATTTAAGTTAATTAACCTTCTTTAACGTAATGAAGGTGATATAAAGTCATGGCTGCATAACGACAGTGCATGTAGAAGAATTTCGTATTCTTATATTTAGGTATATAGTCGATTTTCTTATATTTACACATTTAGCAATCGATACCGAAAATCTTCAAATCATTATTTTAACATATTTAAGTTAATTAACCTTCTTTAACGTAAAGAAGGTGATATAAAGCCAGGGCGGCATAACGACAGGGCATTTAGAAGAATTCCCTAATCTTATATTTAGGTATAAAGTCAATTTTGTTGTATATACGCATTTAGCAATCGATATCGAAATGGTTAAAATCATTAGTTTAACATATTTAAGTTAATTAACCTTCTTTAACGTATTGAAGTTGATATAAAGCCATGGCGGCATAACGACAGTACATTTGGAAGAATTCCGTAATCTTATGTTTAGGTATTAATTCGATTTTCTTTTATATACACATTTAACAAGCGATATCGAAATGCAGCAAATCATTAGTTTAACATATTTAAGTTAATTAAGCTTCTTTAACGTACTGAAGTTGATATAAGGCCATGGCGGCATAACGACAGTACATTTGGAAGAATTCCGTAGTCTTATATTTAGGTATAAAGTCGATTTTCTTGTATATATACATATAGCAATCGATATCGAAATGCTTCAAATCATTAGTTTAAAATATCTAAGTTCATAAACCTTCTTTAACGAATTGAAGTTGGCATAAAGCAATGGCGGCATAACGGCAGTGCATTTAGAAGAATTCCGTAATCTTATATTTAGGTATAAAGTCGATTTTGTTGTATATACGCATTAAGCAATCGATATCGAAATGCTTCAAATAACTGGTTTAACATATTTAAGTTAATAAACCATATTTATCTTACTGAAGTTTACATAAGGCCATAAGGGTATAACGACAGTGCATTTGGAAGAATTCTGTAATCTTATATTTAGGTATAAAGTCGATTTTCTTGTATTTACACATTTAGCAGTCGATATCGAAATGCCTGAAACCATAAGTATAACATATTTAAAATAATGAACCTTCTTTAACGTATTGAAGTTGACACAAAGCCATGGCGGCTTAACGACAGTACGTTTGGAAGAATTCCCTAATTTATATTTAGGTGTAAAGTCGATTTTCTTGTATATACACATTTAGCAATCGATATCGAAATGCTCCAAATCATTAGTTTAACATACTTAAGTTAATAAACCTTCTTTAACGCACTGAAGTCTACATAAAGCCTTAACGGTATAACTGCACTGCATTAAGAAGAACTCCGTTATCTTATATTTAGGTATAAATTCGATTTTCTTGTATATACTCCTTTAGCAAGCGATATCGAAATGCTTCAAATCATTAGTTGAACACATTTAAGTTAATTAACCTTCTTTATCTTACTGAAGTTTACATAAAGCCATACGGCATAACGGCAGTATATATTTGGGTGAATTCCGTAATCTTTTACTTAGGTATAAAATCGATTTTCTTGTACATACACATTTAGCAATCGATATCGAAATGCTTCAAATAATTAGTCTAGCATATTTAAGTAAATTAAACTTCTTTAACGTACTGAAATTTATATAAAGCCAAAACGGTATAACTGCAGTGCAATTAGAAGAATTCCGTATCTTACATTAAGGTATAAAGTCGATTTTTTTGTATATACTCATTTAGCAATCCATATCAAATGCTTCGAATTATTAGTTTAAAATATTTAAGTTAATTAACCCTCTTTATCTTACTGAAGTATACAAAAGCCTTAACGGCATAACGACAGTGCATTTAGAAGAATTCCGTAATCTTGTATTTAGGTAAAGTCGATTTTCTTGTATATACGCATTTAGTAATCGATATCGAAATGCTTCAAATAGCTGGTTTAGCATATTTAGGTTAATTGACCTTCTTTATCTTACCGAAGTTTACAAAACGCCATAACGGCATAACGGCAGTATATTTGGGTGAATTCCGTAATCTTTTATTTAGATATAAAATCGATTTTCTTGTACATACACATTAAGCAATCGATATCGAAATGCTTCAAATCATTAGTTTAGCATATTTAAGTAAATTAACCTTCTTTAACGTACTGAAATTTACATAAAGCCTTAACGGTATAACTGCAGTGTAATTAGAAGAATTTCGTAATCTTCTATTTAGGGATAAAGTCGATTTTCTTGTATTTACATATTTAGCAATCGATTTTGAAATGCTTCAAATCATTAGTTTAACATATTTAAGTTAATTAACCCTCTCTATCTTACTGAAGTCTACAAAAAGCCTTAACGGCATAACGACAGTGCATTTAAAAGAATTCCGTTATCTTATATTTAGGTATAAAGTCGATTTTCTTGTATACATACATATAGCAATCGATATCGAAATGCTTCAAACCATTAGTTTAACATATTTAAGTTAATTAACCTTCTTTAACGCATTGAAGTTGATATAACGGCAGTGCATTGAGAAGAATTCCGTAATTTTATATTTAGGTATAAAGTCGATTTTCTTGTTTATACACTTTGAGCAATCGATAACGAAATGTTTCAAGTCATTAGTTTAACATATTTAAGTTAATTAACCTTCTTTATCTTACTGAAGTTTACATAAAGCGATAACGGTATAACGGCAGTGCATTTGGAAGAATTCCGTAATCTTATATTTAGGTATAAAGTCGATTTTCTTGTATATAGTCATTTAGCAATCGATATCGAAATGCTTAAAATCATTAGTTTAACATACTTAAGTTAATAAAGCTTCTTTAGAAGTACTCCGTTATCTTATATTTAGGTATAAAGTCGATTTTCTTGTATATAAACATTTAGCAATCGATACCGAAATGCTCAAATCATTAGTTTGACATATTTAAGTTAATTAACCTTCTTTAACGTATTGAAGGTGATATAAAGCCATGGCGGCATAACGGCAGTGCATTTAGAAGAATTGCGTTATCTTATATTAAGGTTTAAAGTCGATTTTGTTGTAAAGACACATTTAGGAATCGATATTGCGATGCTTCGACTCATTAGCTTATCATGTTTATGTTAATAAACCTTCTTTAACGATCTGAAGTTGGCATATGGCCACGGCGGCATTACGGCAGTGCATGTAGTAGATTTCTGTAATCTTATATTTAGGTATAAGGTCGATTTTCTTTTATATACACATATTAATAAACATTTTTTAGCTTACTGAAGTCTACATAAAGCCTTGACGGTATAACGGCAGTCCATTTAGAAGAATTCCGTAATGTTATAAATTTATATTTAAGTATAAAGTCGATTTTCTTGTAATTATACATTTAGCAATCGATATTGAAATGCTTCAAATCATAAGTTTAACATATTTAAAATAATTAACCTTCTTTAGCGTATTGAAGGTGATATAAAGCCATGGCGGCATAACGACAGTACATGTGGAAGAATTCCGCAATCTTATATTTAGGTATAAAATCGATTTTCTTGTATATATACATTTCTCAATCGATATTGAAATGCTTCAGATAACTGGTTTAACATATTTAAGTTAATAAACCTTCTTTAACGAACTGAAGTTAACATAAAGCCATAACGGCATAACGGCAGTCCATTTAGAAGAATTCCGTAATGTTATAAATTTATATTTAGGTATAAAGTCGATTTTCTTTTATATACACAAGTTAATAAACATTTTTTAGCTTACTGAAGTCTACATAAATCCTTAACGGTATAACGGCAGTCCATTTAGAAGAATTCCGTAATGTTATAAATTTATATTTAGGTATAAAGTCGATTTTCTTGTATATACACATATAGCAATCGATATCGAAATGTTTCAAATCATTAGTTTAAAATATTTAAGTTCATTAACCTTCTTTAACGGACTGAAGTGTGCATAAAGCAATGGCGGCATAACGGCAGTGCATTTAGAAGAATACCGTAATCTTATATTTAGGTATAAGGTCGATTTTGCTGTATAAATATACGCATTTAGCAATTGATATCGAAATGCTTCAAATCACTAGTTTAACATATTTAAGTTAATTAACCTTCTTTAACGTAATGAAGGTGCTATAAAACCATGGCGGCATAACGACAGTACATTTGGAAGAATTCCGCAGTCTTATATTTAGGTATAAAGTCAATTTTCTTGTATATAAACATTTAGCAATCGATAACGAAATGCTTCAAATCATTAGTTTAACATATCTAAGTTAATTAACATTCTTTAACGATCTGAAGTTGGCATATAGCCATGGCGGCATAACGGCAGTGCATGCAGAAGGATTCCGTAATCTTATATTTAGGTATAAAGTCGATTTTCTTGTATATACACATTTAGTTATCGATATCGAAATGCTTCATATCGTTAGTTTAACATATTTAAGTTAATAAACGCTTTTTAGCTTACTGAAGTTTACATAAAGCCTTAAGGGTATAACGGCAGTGCATTTAGAAGAATTCCGTAATGTTATAATTTTATATTTAGGTATAAAGTCGATTTTCTTGTAATTACACATTTAGCAATCGATATCGAAATGCTTAAAATAACTGGTTTAGCATATTTAAGTTAATTAACCTTCTTTATCTTACTGAAGTTTACATAAAGCCATAACGGCATAACGGCAGTATATTAATATGAATTCCGTTATCTTATATTTAGGTATAAAGTCGATTTTGTTGTACATACACATTTAGCAATCGATATCGAAATGCTTCAAATCATTAGTTTAACATATTTAAGGTAATTAACCTTCTTTAACGTAATGAAGGGGTTATAAAGCCATGTCGGCATAACGACAGTGCATTTAGAAGAATTCCGTAATCTTATATTTAGGTATAAAGTCGAAATGCTTCAAATCATTAGTTTAACATATTTAAGTTAATTAACTTTCTTTAACGTATTGAAGTTGATATAACGCCATGGCGGCATAACGACAGTACATTTGGAAGAATTCTGTAGTCTTGTATTTAGGTATAAAGTCGATTTTCTGGTATATATGCATTAAGCAATCGATATCGCAATGCTTCAAATAACTGGTTTAACATATTTAAGTTAATAAACCTTCTTTAACGAACTGAAGTTAGCTTAAGGCCATGGCGGCATAACGACAGTGCATTTAGAAGAATTCCGTAATCTTATATTTAGGTATAAAGTCTATTTTCTTGTAAATACACATTTAGCTATCGATATCGATATGCTTCAAATCATTAGTTTAACATATTTAAGTTAACAAACCTACTTTAACGCACTGAAACTGACACAAAGCCATGGCGGCATAACGGCAGTGCATGTAGAAGAATTCCGTAATCTTATATTTAGGTATAAATTCGATTTTCTTGTATACACACATTTAGCAATCGATAACGAAATGCTTCAAATCATTAGTTTAAAATATTTAAGTTAATTAACCTTCTTTAACGAACTGAAGTTGGCATAAAGCTATGGCGGCATAACGGCAGTGCATGTAGAAGAATTCCGTTATCTTATATTTAGGTATAAAGCCGATTTTCTTGTATATACTCATTTAGCAATCGATACCGCAATGCTTCAAATCATTAGTTTAAAATATTTAAGTTAATAAACCTTCTTTAACGAACTGAAGTTGGCTTAAGGCCATGGCGGCATAACGACAGTGCATTTAGAAGAATACCGTAATCTTATAATTAGGTATAAAGTCGATTTTCTTGTATATACACATTTAGCAATCGATAACGAAATGCTTCAAATCATAAGTTTAACATATTTAAGTTAATTAACCTTCTTTATCTTACTGAAGTTTACAGAAAGCCATAACGGTATAACGGCAGTGCATTTGGAAGAATTCCGTAAACTTATATTTAGGTATAAAGTCGATTTTGCTGTATATACATATTTAGCAATCGATATCGAGATGCTTCAACTCATTGGTTTAACATATTTAAGTTAATTAACCTTCTTTAACGTAATGAAGGTGCTATAAAACCATGGCGGCATAACGACAGTACATTTGGAAGAATTCCGCAGTCTTATATTTAGGTATAAAGTCAATTTTCTTGTATATAAACATTTAGCAATCGATATCGAAATGCTTCAAATCATTAGTTTAACATATCTTAGTTAATTAACCTTCTTTAACGATCTGAAGTTGGCATATAGCCATGGCGGCATAACGGCAGTGCATGTAGAAGAATTCCGTAATCTTATATTTAGGTATAAAGTCGATTTTCTTGTATATATACATATAGCAATAGATATCGTAATGCTTCAAATCATTAGCTTACTATATTTAAGTTTATTAAACATCTTTATTTTACTGAATCTACAAAAGCCTTAACGGCATAACGGCAGTGCATTTAGAAGAATTACGTAATCTTATATTTAGGTATAAAGTCGATTTTCGTGTATATACTCATTTAGCAATCGATATCGAAATGCTTCAAATCATTAGTTTAACATATTTAAGTTAATAAACCTTCTTTAACGCACTGAAGTTTACATAAAGCCATAACGTTATAACTGCAGTGTATTTAGAAGAATTCCGTATTCTTATATTTAGGTATAAAGTCGATTTTCTTGTATTTACATATTAAGCAATCGATATCGAAATGCTTCAAATCATTAGTTTAACATATTTAAGTTAATTAACCCTCTCTGTCTTACTGAAGTCTACATAAAGCCTTACTGGCATAACGGCAGTGCATTTAGAAAAATTCCGTTAGCTTATATTTAGGTATAAGTTTGATTTTCTTGTATGTACACAATAAGCAAGCATTATCGAAATGCTTCAAATCATTCGTTTAACATTTTTAAGTAAATTAACCTTCTTTAACGTATTGAAGTTGATATAAAGCCATGGCTGCATAACGGCAGTGCATTAAGAAGAAGTCCGTAGTCTTATATTCAGGTATAAAGTCGGTTTTCTTGTATATACACATTTAGCAATCGCTAACGAAATGCTTCAAATCATTAGTTTAACATATTTAAGTTAATTAACCTTCTTTATTTTATTGAAGATTACATAAAGCCATAACGGTATAACGGCAGTGCATTTGGATGAATTCCGTAATCTTATATTAAGGTAAAAAGTCGATTTTGTTGTATATACACATTTAGCAATCGATATCGAAATGCTTCATATCATTAGTTTAGCTTACTGAAGTCTACGTAAAGCCTTAACTGTATAACGGCAGTGCATTTAGAAGAATTCCGTAATGTTATAATTTTATATTTAGGTATAAAGTCGATTTTCTCGTATTTACACATTTAGCAATCGATATCGAAATGCTTCAAATCATTAGTTTAACATATTTAAGTTAATCAACCTTCTTTAACGTAATGAAGGTGATATAAAGCCATGGCGGCATAACGACAGTGCATTTAGAAGAATTCCGTAATCTTATATTTAGATATAAAGTCGATTTTGTTGTAGTTTAACATATTTATTTTAATAAACCTTCTTTAACGATCTGAAGTTGGCATATAGCCATGGCTGCATAACGGCAGTTTATTTATATGAATTCCGTTATCTTATATTTAGGTATAAAGTCGATTTTGTTGTACATGCACATTTAGCAATCGATATCGAAAATCTTCAAATCATTAGTTTAACATATTTAAGTTAGTAAACCTTCTTTAACGTAATGAAGGTGATATAAAGCCATGGCGGCATAACGACAGTGCATTTAGAAGAATTCCGTAATTTTATATTTAGGTATAAAGTCGATTTTGTTGTATATACGCATTTAGCAATCGACATCGAAATGCTTCAAATCATTAGTTTAACATATTTAAGATAATTAACCCTCTTTATCTTACTGAAGTCTACGAAAGCTTTAACGGCATAACGGCAGTGCATTTGGAAGAGTTCCGTAATCTTATATTTAGGCATTAAGTCGATTCTCTTGTATATACGCATTTAGCAATCGACATCGAAATGCTTCAAATCACTAGTTTAACATATTTAAGTTAATAACCTTCTTTAACGTAATGAAGGTTATATAAAGCCATGGCGGCATAACGACAGTGCATGTAGAAGAATTGCGTAATCTTATATTTAAGTATGAATTCGTTTTTCTTGTATATAATCATTTAGCAATCGATATCGAAACGCTTCAAATCAATAGTGTAACATATTTAAGTTAATAAACCTTCCTAAACGTATTGAAGGTGATACAAAGCCATGGCGGCATAACGACAGTACATTTGGAAGACTTCCGTAATCTTATATTTAGGTATAAAGTCGATTTTCTTGTATATACACATTTAGCAATCGATATCGAAGTGCTTCAAATCATTAGTTTAACATATTTAAGTAAATTAATCTTCTTTATCTTACAGAAGTCTACAAAAGCCTTAAAGGCATAACGGCAGTGCATTTCGAAGAGTTCCGTAATCTTATATATAGGTATTAAGTCGATTTTGTTGAATATACGCATTTAGCAATCGACATCGAAATGCTTCAAATCATTTGTTTAACATATTTAAGATAATTAACCCTCTTTATCTTACTGAAGTCTACAAAAGCCTTAACGGCATAACGGCAGTGCATTTGGAAGAGTTCCGTAATCTTATATTTAGGTATTAAGTCGATTTTCTTGTATATACGCATTTAGCAATCGACATCGAAATGCTTTAAATCATTAGTATAACACATTTAAGTTAATTAACCTTCTTTAACGTAATGAAGGTGATATAAAGCCATGGCGGCATAACGACAGTGCATTTAGAAGAATTCCGTAATCTTATATTTAGGTATAAAAACGATTTTGTTGAATATACGCATTTAGCAATCGATATCGAAATGCTTCAAATAATTAGTTTAACATATTTATGTTAATTAACCTTCTTTAACGTACTGAAGTTGATATAAACCCTTGGCGGCATAACTACAGTAAATTTGGAAGAATTCCGTAGTTTTATATTTAGGTATAAAGACGATTTTCTGGTAAATATGCATATAGCAATCGATATCGAAATGCTTCAAATCATTAGTTTAACATGTTTAAGTTAATTAACCTTCTCTATCTTACTGAAGTTTACATAAAGCCAAAATGGTTATAACGGCAGTGCATTTGGAAGAATTCCGTAATCTTATATTTAGGTAAAAAGTCGATTTTCTTGTATATACACATTTAGCTATCGATATCGAAATGCTTCAAATCATTCGTTTAACATATTTAAGTTAGTTAACCTTCTTTAACGTAATGAAGGTGATATAAAGCCATGGCGGCATAACGACAGTGCATTTAGAAGCATTCCGTAATCTTATATTTAGGTATAAAGTCGATTTTGTTGTATATGCGCATTTAGCAATCGATATCGAAATGCTTCAAATCATTAGTTTAACATATTTAAGTTAATTAACCTTCTTTAACGTATTGAAGTTGGTATAAAGCCATGGCGGCATAACGACAGTACATTTGGAAGAATTCCGCAGTCTTATATTTAGGTATAAAGTCGATTTTCTTGTATATACACATTTAGCAATCGATATCGAAATGCTTCAAATCATTAGTTTAACATATTTAAGTTAATAAACCTTCTTTAACGAACTGAAGTTAACATTTAAAACCATAACGGCATAACGGCAGTGCATTTAGAAGAATTCAGTAATCTTATATTAAAGGGATAAAGTCGATTTTCTTGTATTAACAATTTAGCAATCGAGATCGAAATGCTTCAAATCATTAGTTTAACATATTTAAGTTAATAAACCTTCTTTAACGAACGGAAGTTGACACAAAGCCATAACGACTTAACGGCAGTGCATTTAGGGAAAAATTCCGTAATCTTATATTTAGGTATAAAGTCGATTTTCTTGTATATACACATATTTGCAATCGATATCGAAATGCTTCAAATCATTAGTTTAACATATTTAAGGGTTTAAATTTAAACCCTTTTCTTTTATTACTGAAGTTTACATAAAGCCAAAACGGTATAACGGCAGTGCATTTGGAAGAATTCCGTAAACTTATATTTAGGTAAAAAGTCGATTTTCTTTTATATTTCATATTAAGCAATCGATATCGAATTTCTTCAAATCATCAGTTTAACATATTTTTAAATTAATAAACCTTCTTTAACGAACGGAAGGTTTACATAAAGCCATGGCGGCATAACGACAGTGCATTAAAAAGAATTCCGTAATCTTATATTTAGGTATAAAGTCGATTTTCTTGTATATACAATTTAGCAATCGATATCGAAATGCTTCAAATCATTAGTTTAACATATTTAAATTAGTTAACCTTCTTTAACGTAATGAAGGTGATATAAAGCCATAACGGCATAACGACAGTGCATTTAGAAGAATTCCGTAATCTTATATTTAGGTATAAAGTCGATTTTCTTGTATATTTCAATTAAGCAATCGATATCGAAATTTCTTCAAATCATTAGTTTAACATATTTAAGTTAATTATCCTTCTTTAACGTATTGGAAGTTGACATAAAGCCATGGCGGCATAACGACAATACATTTAAAGAATTCCGCAGTTTTTATATTTAGGTATAAAGTCGATTTTCTTGTATATACACATTTAGCTATCGATATCGAAATGCTTCAAATCATTAGTTTAACATATTTAAGTTAATAAACCTTCTTTAACGAACGGAAGTTGGCTTAAAGCCATGGCGGCATAACGGCAGTGCATTTAGAAGAATTCCGTAATCTTATATTAAGGTATAAAGTCGATTTTGTTGTATATGCGAATTTAGCAATCAATATCGAAATGCTTCAAATTATTAGTTTAACATATTTAAGTTAATAAACCTTCTTTAACGAACGGAAGTTGACATAAAGCCATAACGGTATAACGGCAGTGCATTTGGAAGAATTCCGTAATCTTATATTTAGGTATAAAGTCGATTTTGTTGTATATACACATATAGCAATCGATATCGAAATGCTTCAAATCATTAGTTTAACATGTTTAAGTTAATTAACCTTCTCTATATTACTGAAGTTTACATAAAGCCAAAATGGTATAACGGCAGTGCATTTGGAAGAATTCCGTAATCTTATATTTAGGTAAAAAGTCGATTTTCTTGTATTTACATATTAAGCAATCGATATCGAATTGCTTCAAATTATTAGTTTAACATATTTAAGTTAATAAACCTTCTTTAACGAACGGAAGTTGACATAAAGCCATGGCGGCATAACGGCAGTGCATGTAGAAGAATTCCGTAGTCTTATATTTATGTATAAAGTCGATTTTCTTGTATATACACATTTAGCTATCGATATCGAAATGCTTCAAATCATTCGTTTAACATATTTAAATTAGTTAACCTTCTTTAACGTAATGAAGGTGATATAAAGCCATGGCGGCATAACGACAGTGCATTTAGAAGCATTCCGTAATCTTATATTTAGGTATAAAGTCGATTTTGTTGTATATGCGAATTTAGCAATCGATATCGAAATGCTTCAAATCATTAGTTTAACATATTTAAGTTAATTATCCTTCTTTAACGTATTGAAGTTGATATAAAGCCATGGCGGCATAACGACAGTACATTTGAAAGAATTCCGCATTCTTATATTTAGGTATAAAGTCGATTTTGTTGTATATACACATATAGCAATCGATATCGAAATGCTTCAAATCATTAGTTTAACATGTTTAAGTTAATTAACCTTCTCTATATTACTGAAGTTTACATAAAGCCAAAATGGTATAACGGCAGTGCATTTGGAAGAATTCCGTAATCTTATATTTAGGTAAAAAGTCGATTGTTTTTGTATATACACATTTAGCTATCGATATCGAAATGCTTCAAATCATTCGTTTAACATATTTAAGTTAGTTAACCTTCTTTAACGTAATGAAGGTGATATAAAGCCATGGCGGCATAACGACAGTGCATTTAGAAGCATTCCGTAATCTTATATTTAGGTATAAAGTCGATTTTGTTGTATATGCGCATTTAGCAATCGATATCGAAATGCTTCAAATCATTAGTTTAACATATTTAAGTTAGTTAACCTTCTTTAACATAATGAAGGTGATATAAAGCCATGGCGGCATAACGACAGTGCATTTAGAAGCATTCCGTAATCTTATATTTAGGTATAAAGTCGATTTTGTTGTATATGCGCATTTAGCAATCGATATCGAAATGCTTCAAATCATTCGTTTAACATATTTAAGTTAGTTAACCTTCTTTAACGTAATGAAGGTGATATAAAGCCATGGCGGCATAACGACAGTGCATTTAGAAGCATTCCGTAATCTTATATTTAGGTATAAAGTCGATTTTGTTGTATATGCGCATTAAGCAATCGATATCGAAATGCTTCAAATCATTAGTTTAACACATTTAAGTTAATTAACCTTCTTTAACGTATTGAAGTTGATATAAAGCCATGGCGGCATAACGACAGTGCATTTAGAAGCATTCCGTAATCTTATAATTAGGTATAAAGTCGATTTTGTTGTATATGCGCATTTAGCAATCGATATCGAAATGCTTCAAATCATTAGTTTAACACATTTAAGTTAATTAACCTTCTTTAACGTATTGAAGTCTACAAAAGCCTTAACGGCGTAACGGCAGTGCATTTGGAAGAATTCCGTTTTCTTATATTTAGGTATAAAGTCGATTTTCTTGTATATACTCATTTAGCAATCAAGACCGAAATGCCTCAAATCATTCGTTTAACATATTTATGTTATTAAACCTTCTTTAACGATCTGAAGTTAACATAAAGCCATGGCGGCATAACGGCAGTGCATGTAGAAGAATTCCGTAATCTTATATTTAAGCATAAAGTCGATTTTCTTGTATACACACATATAGCAATCGATATCGAAATGCTTCAAATCATTAGTTTAAAATATTTAAGTTCATAAACCTTCTTTAACGGATTGAAGTTGGCATAAAGCAATGACGGCATAACGGCAGTGCATTAAGAAGAATTCCGTAATCTTATATTTAGGTATAAAGTCGATTTTGTTGTATAAATATACGCATTTAGCAATCGATACCGAATTGCTTCAAATCATTAGTTTAACATATTTAAGTTAATTAACCTTCTTTACCGTATTGAAGTTGATATAAAGCCATGGCGGCAAAATGACACTATATTTGGAAGAATTCCGTAATCTTATATTTAGGTATAAAGTCGATTTTGTTGTATATACACATTAAGCAATCGATATCGAAATACTTCAAATCATTAGTTTAACATGTTTAAAATAATTAACCATCTTTATCTTACTGAAGTTTACATAAAGCAATAACGGCATAACGGCAGTTCATGTAGAAGAATTCCGTAATTTATATTTAGGTATAAAGTCGTTTTTTTTGTATATACACATTTAGCTATCGATATCGAAATGCTTCATATCATTAGTTTAACATTTTAAGTTAATAAACGCTTTTTAGCTTACTGAAGTCTACAAACGGCTTAACGGCATAACGGCAAAGCAATTAGAAAAATTACGTAATCTCATATTTAGGTATAAAGTCGATTTTCTTGTATTTACACAATTAGCAATCGATATCGAAATGCTTCAAATAACTGGTTTAACATATTTAAGTTAATTAAACTTCTTTATCATACTGAAGTTTACATAAAGCCATAACGACATAACGGCAGTATATTTATATGAATTCCGTTATCTTATATTTAGGTTTAAAGTCGATTTTCTTGTATATACACATTTAGCAATCAATATCGAAATGCTTCAAATCATTAGTTTAACATATTTAAGTTAGTTAACCTTCTTTAACGTAATGAAGGTGATATAAAGCCATGGCGGCATAACGACAGTGCATTTAGAAGAAACCCGTAATCTTATATTTAGGTATAAAGTCGATTTTGTTGTATATACACATTAAGCAATCGATATCGAAATGCTTCAAATCATTATTTTAACATATTTAAGTTAATTAACCTTCTTTAACGATCTGAAGTTGGCATGTAGCCATGGCGGCATAACGGCAGTGCATTTAGAAGAATTCCGTTATCTTATATTTAGGTATGAAGTCGATTTTCTTGTATATACACATTTAGCTATCGATATCGAAATGCTTCTTATCATAAGTTTAACATAATAAGTTAATAAACGCTTTTTAGCTTACTAAAGTCTACATAAAGCCTTAACGGTATAACGGCAGTGCATTTAGAAGAATTCTGTAATGTTACAATTTTATATTTAGGTATAAAGTCGATTTTCTGGTATATATGCATTAAGCAATCGATATCGAAATGCTTCAAATAACTGGTTTAACATATTTAAGTTAATAAACCTTCTTTAACGAACTGAAGTTGGCTTAAGGCCATGGCGGCATAACGGCAGTGCATTAAGAAGAATTCCGTTATCTTATATTTAGGTATAAAGTCGATTTTGTTGTATATACACATTTAGCGATCGATATCGAGATGCTTCAACTCATTAGTTTAACATATTTATGTTAATAAACCTTCTTTAACGATCTGAAGTTGGCATGTAGCCATTGCGGCATAACGGCAGTGCATTTAGAAGAATTCGGTTATCTTATATTTAGGTATAAAGTCGATTTTGTTGTATATATGCATTTAGCAATCGATATCGAAATGCTTCAAATTATTAGTTTAACATATTTAAGTTAGTTAACCTTCTTTAACGTAATGAAGGTGATATAAAGCCCTGGCGGAATAACGACAGTGCATTTAGAAGAATTCCGTAATCTTATATTTAGGTATAAAGTCGATTTTGTTGTATATATGCATTAAGCAATCGATATCGAAATGCTTCCAATCATTCGTTTAACATATTTAAGTTAATTAACCTTCTTTAACGTATTGAAGTTGATATAAAGCCATGGCGGCATAACGACAGTACATTTGGAAGAATTCCGTAGTCTTACATTTATGTAAAAAGTCGATGTTCTTGTATATACACATTTAGCAATCGATATCGAGATGCCTCAACTCATTAGTTTAACATATTTATGTTAATAAACCTTCTTTAACGAACTGAAGTTAGCATAAAGCTATGGCGGCATAACGGCAGTACATTTAGAAGAATTCCCTAATCTTATATTTAGGTATAAAGTCGATTTTCTTGTATATACACATTTAGCTATCGATATCGAAATGCTTCAAATCATTCGTTTAACATATTTAAGTTAGTTAACCTTCTTTAACGTAATGAAGGTGATATAAAGCCATGGCGGCATAACGACAGTGCATTTAGAAGAATTCCGTAATCTTATATTTAGGTATAAATTCGATTTTGTTGTATATACGCATCTAGCAATCGATATCGAAATGCTTCGAATCATTAGTTTAACATATTAAAGCTAATTAACCCTCTTTATCTTACTGAAGTCTACAAACGGCTTAACGGCATAACGGCAAAGCATTTAGAAGAAATACGTACTCTTATATTTAGGTATAAAGTCGATTTTCTTGTATATACACATTTAGCAATCGATATCGAAATGCTTCAAATCAGTAGTTTAACATATTTAAGCTAATTAACCCTCTCTATCTTACTAAAGTCTACAAAAGCCTTAACGGCGTAACGGCAGTGCATTTGGAAGAATTCCGTTATCTTATATTTAGGTATAAAGTCGATTTTCTTGTATATACTCATTTAGCGATCAATATCGAAATGCTTCAAATCATTAGTTTAATATATTTAAGTTAATAACGCTTCTTTAATGCACTGAAGTTAACATAAAGCCATGACGGCATAACGGCAGTGCATGTAGAAGAATTCCGTAATCTTATATTTAGGCATAAAGTCGATTTTGTTGTACATACGCATTTAGCAATCGATATCGAAATGCTTCAAATCATTAGTTTAACATATTTAAGTTAATTAACCTTCTTTAACGGAATGAAGGTGATATAAAGCCAAGGCGGCATAACGACAGTGCAGGTAGAAGAGTTCCGTAATCTTATATTTAGGTACATAGTCGATTTTCTTGTATATACACATTAAGCTATCGATATCGAAATGCTTCAAATCATTCGTTTAACATATTTAAGTTAGTTAACCTTCTTTAACGTAATGAAGGTGATATAAAGCCATGGCGGCATAACGACAGTGCATTTAGAAGCATTCCGTAATCTTATGTTCAGGTATAAAGTCGATTTCGTTGTATATGCGCATTTAGCAATCGATATGGAAATGCTTCAAATCATTAGTTTAACATAATTAAGCTAATTAACCCCCTTTATCTTACTAAAGTCTACAAAAGCCTTAGCGGCGTAACGGCAGTGCATTTGGAAGAATTCCGTTATCTTATATTTAGGTATAAAGTCGATTTTCTTGTATATACTCATTTAGCAATCAATATCGAAATGCCTCAAATCATTCGTTTAACATATTTATGTTAATAAACCTTCTTTAACGATCTGAAGTTAACATAAAGCCATGGCGGCATAACGGCAGTGCATGTAGAAGAATTCCGTAATCTTATATTTAAGCATAAATATAACACACATATAGCAATCGATATCGAAATGCTTCAAATCATTAGTTTAATATATTTAGGTTAATTAACCTTCTTTATCTTACTGAAGTTTACATAAAGCAATGGCGGCATAACGGCAGTGCATTTAGAAGAATTCCGTAATCTTATATTTAGGTATAAAGTCGATTTTGTTGTATAAATATACGCATTTAGCAATCGATACCGAAGTGCTTCAAATCATTAGTTTAACATATTTAAGTTAATTAACCTTCTTTAACGTATTGAAGTTGATATAAAGCCATGGCGGCATAACGAAAGTAGATTTGGAAGAATTCCGTAATCTTATATTTAGGTATAAAGTCGATTTTGTTGTATATACACATTAAGCAATCGATATCGAAATGCTTCAAATCATTAGTTTAACATGTTTAAGTTAATTAACCATCTTTATCTTACTGAAGTTTACATAAAGCTATAACGGCATAACGGCAGTGCACGTAGAAGAATTCCGTAATTTTATATTTAGGTATAAAGTCGTTTTTCTTGTATATACACATTTAGCTATCGATATCGAAATGCTTCATATCATTAGTTTAACATATTAAGTTAATAAACGCTTTTTAGCTTACTGAAGTCTACAAGCGGCTTAACGGCATAACGGCAAAGCATTTAGAAGAATTACGTAATCTTATATTTAGGTATAAAGTCGATTTTGTTGTACATACGCATTTAGCAATCGATATCGAAATGCTTCAAATCATTAGTTTAACATATTTAAGTTAATTAACCTTCTTTAACGATCTGAAGTTAACATAAAGCCATGGCGGCATAACGGCAGTGCATGTAGAAGAATTCCGTAATCTTATATTTAGGTATATAGTCGATTTTCTTGTATTTACACATTTAGCAATCGATATCGAAAATCTTCAAATCATTAGTTTAACATGTTTAAGTTAATTAACCATCTTTATCTTACTGAAGTTTACATAAAGCAATAACGGCATAACGGCAGTGCATGTAGAAGAATTCCGTAATTTTATATTTAGGTATAAAGTCGTTTTTTTGTATATACACATTTAGCTATCGATATCGAAATGCTTCATATCATTAGTTTAACAGATTAAGTTAATAAACGCTTTTTAGCTTACTAAAGTCTACATAAAGCCTTAACGATATAACGGCAGTGCATTTAGAAGAATTCTGTAATGTTACAATTTTACATTTAGGTATAAAGTCGATTTTCTGGTATATATGCATTAAGCAATCGATATCGAAATGCTTCAAATCATTATTTTAACATATTTAAGTTAATTAACCTTCTTTAACGTAATGAAGGTGATATAAAGCCATGGCGGCATAACGACAGTGCATTTAGAAGCATTCCGTAATCTTATATTTAGGTATAAAGTCGATTTCGTTGTATATGCGCATTAAGCAATCGATATCGAAATGCTTCAAATCATTAGTTTAACATATTTAAGCTAATTAACCCTCTTTATCTCACTAAAGTCTACAAAAGCCTTAACGGCGTAACGGCAGTGCATTTGGAAGAATTCCGTTTTCTTATATTTAGGTATAACGTCGATTTTCTTGTATATACTCATTTAGCAATCAAGACCGAAATGCCTCAAATCATTCGTTTAACATATTTATGTTAATAAACCTTCTTTAACGATCTGAAGTTAACATAAAGCCATGGCGGCATAACGGCAGTGCATGTAGAAGAATTCCGTAATCTTATATTTAAGCATAAAGTCGATTTTCTTGTATACACACATATAGCAATCGATATCGAAATGCTTCAAATCATTAGTTTAAAATATTTAAGTTCATAAACCTTCTTTAACGGACTGAAGTTGGCATAAAGCAATG